>CAOGCB010975289.1:0-11122 GCA_948266635.1 Cnidoscolus chayamansa | reverse complement strand
CCCGCGCAGACGCTCTCTCTTCCTGTTCAGTCTATTGTTTTTTGAATGTTCAAAAATTAAGCCTCTGTTTGGTAACATAAATAGGAGGATGGGAACCTCAATTTTAGGATCCATTTATCTATACAAAATAATTTCTATATAAAAAATATTTTTTTAAAATAATAATTTATTTTCTATTATTTAATTATAATATTAAACTACTATAATTATTAAAAATAAAATAATTTAATATTTTTTTAATTAGATAAAATATTTTTATTGTCCAATTTTTAAGGTAAAAAAATACTTATAAAATATGAAAATATTTTTAAAATTAAAAAAATTGAGCTTTATAAATAGATTTACTTTTAAAATTATTTTATTTTTCTGATTTAAATAAAAATTTTATTTATTCCGGATTTATTTTTACACACCAAATTTTATGGAGAATTCATATGTTAAATATATATATATATGTATTATAATTAAAATAATAAATGACATTTATTGAGGAAAGGACAAATATCAATATATATTTACAATTCAGTTTGATCAAGTTATTTTCTTTCTTTTAATATATTTTTTTTACCGTATCTTTATAAAAAAGTCATTTTAAATTAAATTTATTTAATAATATTATTAAAATTTATTCTGTAAAAATTTCAATTCATTAATTAAAATACTTAAAACTAATATTAAGTTAATTTGGTATTTTGATAATAAAAACTTTAAAATAATAAAACAACTTATTTTCTCTTCTCACTTTTCTACACATCCAAACAGAGTATAAAGCTCTCTTTCTCTCTACATATTTACGCTTCTAACGGATCTCTGTCTCTCTATCCGTTTTGGTGTGTCCGCCTTTACCTCCTTTTCTCTCTCTTTATCTGGAAAGTTTCTCTCTCAATCTGCAGACTAAGATCTGGAGAAAGAATGCGAGCGAGTATAGATGTTTTCTTTTCTCTTTTTATGAAATAAGCTCAAATTTTAGGGTTCTTAGTCCCATGGTTTTCTAGGATTCTTCCTCTCTCTTTCTGTCCTGCTTCTTTCCGGGGTTTCCGATTTAGAATCATTAAAGATTCGTGTTATTTCTTTTTTTTTTTTTAAACAATTCCGTTACGCATTTTCATTTTTGATGAGAGAAAATGGAGTCATTTCGGCTTAAGAAGCCCAATATTGCGGCCCTCAGTGATGAATTCAGCTCCAGCCGTAGACTCAGAGAAGGTGATACCTCTGTACTTTTTGTTTCATAATCTTTTCCTTGTTTGGTTGCCTAGAAAATGTGGGAAAGTGAAAGAAAAATATTGTGTATTTTGTTTCTTTCTTTTTTTTTTCTTTAGTTATCTTAAGGTTTGCTGGATACTGTAGCTCGAGGTAGACTGTTTAATTTCACTCATATTTCAAATCATTAAGTTTAAAATCTTTGTTTTCTTGTTGTCTTTTCTTACATTTTCTTAGGATCCAAATGTACCTTTTTTCTTTCCATTTCCTCGTTCTCTAACTGGAATAATTAACAGGTTTAGTAGTTTTTTGACGTATAAACCCTCGAACCATTGGGATTCTTTCTAGTTCCACGAGAGCTAAACTAATTAGCTGAAATTATCAACGAATTTTGATCTCAGATGGCAAAATTTTCACAGTACACAGCTTTGTTTTGGGTATTTTCTTTGCAGCACTCTTAAGGGTTTTAATTTTACTTTTTTTTAAAAAAAATATATTTGTCCATTAGTCGATTATCCTCTGTAGAGGTCAACAATCAGGAGAAGTTTTGGCTTTGCTTTCGCTTTAGTTAAAGTAGGTTTTGATTAGCTTTGTGGCTTTTTCTTTAGTGGTTTCGGCATGATTTTATTTGCATCTTTACTTTTAGTGTTTTTTTAAATCATTATTACAAAATTTGGGGATAGAATAAAGTTTAGTAGCAAATTTTCATCACTATTCTCTTTCATTTGTAGTGTGCTTCTGCACTACCATTGTAGAGACTTCTGAAAATATGGAATTTTCTTTTCGTCTTCTGTCTAGTGTTTCACTAACATAAGAAAGAAAAGAAGCGTTTCTGGCTCCTTTTTATGTCCTAATGGCTCTCTGTTGATTTGGACTCTGAATATTCCTATATTTTCCTCTTTATATCTTTTGTAAGGACACGCTAATATCCTTTATGTATTACTCATAAGATCGATGAAAATTCACCTTGTCTATTCAGTTAGTTTCATCAGCCACAGGTAAAAGAAAAAGGAAAAAAAGTCTTTTCAGTGTCTGGGAGGTAGTGTTTGATCTTTGTGAGTTCATTGTTTCATGGACTAGTGACTAGTGAGCTTTATTTACTTTCTAAAATGATTTTTGTGTGGATCTCCTGCACTTTGCTTCAACTTCAAACAAGCATTCTAATGTTGTGCTAGGGATTCATTTCCAGGAAACGGGCAAGTTCAAAAACAGAGAAGCTTTTCAAAACTGGCTTCTGATTCTATTTCTCAAAATAGGGATACTACTGGCGAACATTTGGTGCGCTGATCTACTTGTTTTTTGCTCTTCAATTATAATTTTTGATAATTTTCTTTCACTTCATAAAATCAATCCAAAGCCGTCCTAACCTATGTAAAATGTGATTTTCTTGATATCCTTTCTTTTGTTTTAGTTGTTTATTGACACTCCTAATAGTCATCAAAATCATTTGGCTCTTGTAGGTCACGTGTGAATTGGGGTGGAGATCTTCAAAACAAGCATCTGGAACACCGATAAAGAAATTATTAGCTGAAGAGATGTCAAGAGAAACTGAATCAAAGAAAAGGTCTCCAAGTGTTATTGCTCGATTGATGGGCTTTGATGGACTGCCACCTCAGCAGATGTCTCATAAACAACATAAAAAGTCATCAGAGAGCTATTTACAGAGGATAATACCAACAGAAAAGTCCCAAAGAAGTAGCACATCATGTAGCCGTAGTTCATCTAGAAAAGGCTCAAAGGAGGAGCAAGAATTCAAAGATGTATTTGAAGTTTTAGACACATCAAAAAGAGAGAGTAGTTACTCAATGGAGGGGATTGCAAGCTCAGAGCTAACTGAAGCTGAGACAGCATTCATTAAACAGAAATTCATGGATGTCACACGTCTTTCAAATAACAAAAAGCTTCATGATTTGAAGGAATTTCATGATGCAATAGATGATCTGGACTCCAACAAAGATCTTCTCCTGAAATTTCTTGAGCAGCCAGATTCATTGTTCAAAAAGCATCTAGATGATATGAGAACTGCTCTTCCTCAGTCCCATTGTCGTCACATATCAGGTATGAAGTCATCACATTGTCGAGAGTATGAAGGCAGTGGCCTGGGATGCAAAATAGAGAGAAAAATGCCATGGAAGAACCGTAGAAAGCTCCAAAGTGATCCTCTTAGCCGTTCTTGCAGTAAACAGGCTGCTGATGCATCAAAACTTAAAATAGAAGGCAAAGATAGACCTTCTGTTCTTCCCACACGGATTGTTGTGCTGAAACCCAACTTTGGTAAAGTACAGAATGCTACCAGAAGTGTTTCATCACCCCGTTCTTCTCATGATTTCCTTTCAAATTGTAAGAGGCATACTGAAATTTCTAATGCCAAAAATAGGGAGGCAGAGGTATGTGGAAATAAAACATTTCCTGATTGTTCAGCACCAGTGAGATGTAAGTCTAGAGAATCTAGAGAAATTGCAAAGGAGATCACAAGGAAAATGAAAAATAGTCTTGAAAGTGGTTCCATGAAGTTCTCAACCTTGGGATTTAGAGGATATGCTGGAGATGAGAGTTCATCAAACAGGTCAGACAATGAATCAGCAAATGAATCTGATGTGCTGACAGTGATTTCTAGAAATTCCATTGGTTGGAGTAATCGATACAGGTCCTCATCATCTCGCTCTCCTGAATCATCTGTTAGCAGGGAAGCGAAGAAGAGACTCTCTGAAAGGTGGAAAATGACTTGTAATCACAGGTATTTAGATATGGGAACATTTGGTAGGGGTAGCACGCTGGGTGAAATGCTTGCTTTGCCTGAAAAGGAAGGAAGGCCAGCTAACGTTGATGCCATGATTTTTGGACAAGAATTTTTTGACAATTTTGATTATGGCAATGATGAACCAGGAGGATGTGTTGAACCTTTGGGTATTAGCAGTAGGGATGGCTGGAGAGATGATGGATGCACTAGAAATCTTTCTAGATCAAGATCTCTTCCTGCTTCATATACTACTATTGGTAGTCCGAACACAGGCATGCACTATGAAAGTCTTTGGAATGACAAGCATATATCACCAAAAAGGTTAATGCAGCAGGAAAGCATCAAGGCAGTGAAAGAAAAGCCCAATCAAAAAGAAAGTTCATCTTCTAGGAATTCAAGTTCTCGTACTAAGAGATCTCGTTTTTCCGAGTACACTTCCACTGATCATGGTGACACTTCACCAGAGATTAATTTCAGCCATAAGCAAGTGAAGAGCAGTCTCACAGATGCAGCTCTAGTTAAACCATACCGTATGGTTTCTAAGACATCAGCTTCAATTGTCACAGACATTACTTTCATACCTGAGAATGTTTCAGATGCAGCAATTGAGAATGTGATCGTGCCTTCTAAACCTGCAGAATCAGAATTACCAGCTTATATGTTGGTACAAGGCAATTCTTCTTCTAATGACCCAGAGGAGTTAACATTGCAGGTTCTGTTTTATCTTTTCCAGATCATCTTTCTTATTATCATGTTATGATGCACTACCTATTATGATCAACACCCTAATACTTTTTCTCCTTGTTAATAGCTTTACGTATGTAGTCTTGAAATTTAGTCAGTCTGATGCATGCGCTGTTTAACTGGCAATTTTAATTCAGTTCTATGACTGAAAACTTTTTTTTGCAAGATTTATGTGTATCAACATTAATTTTGAATATAGATTCTTGGGACAGTGAACAACCTCATATTTCTTTTTGTTAAATTTGGTTTTACACATCAAAATGACTAGCCAATTACCATGTTAAATTTAGTTTTAAATGACTAGCCAATTTATTGTCGCAACCTAACCACTGATATACATTATTTTATCTTTCATATTTTTCCAATGTGGGATTACATTCCCAACACTTTTCTTCTCCTTGTTTATTCAACATTGCTCTCTTATTTTTCTATAATCAGAAAGTGACTTTGGTTTTATCCTTTAGTGCCAACAAATTTGGTCTTATTTTGCTGCCAGCCTCCTTAAGGACATCATTCAGTTTCTTCTATTAAATTTATGGATGTATCTTGGAGATATATGACCATTTTATGCGCCAAGAATTTCTCTTGTTTGTTAGAATTCATTTATGATCAAGTGCATGTGCCGTAGTGTGAGCTGCTCTTGATCTTTTGGCTTTTCGTTGGAAACTGGAGCAGTATACGAAAAGGTGGCTCAATAGATCAGTTTTTCTTTTTTTTTTTTAAGAATCAAAATCAATTAGATAAGTTTTCTGTTGACTTATTCTATATTGTTCTTCTTCCCTTTGGCAACGATGAGAGTAGTCTAGGGCTTGTGGAAGAGAACCCTACGACCTGTCAAGGTAGAACTCTGAAATTTCTGAGGAATGGTACCCCCCTTCACTTTCTGAGTGTGTATAAATTCATATATGAGAATCGAGCAAGTCTTCATTCTAATCTTTTTGTTGCACCCAATTAGAGCTGTCACTCTTATTTCTCTCCTTATCCCTATTTCTAGGATAAACAAATAAATAAACTGAAATAGCAATTAATAACATTAAAATGATAATTTCTATGCTAGACTGAAATTACCATTAAGTGGACTGACTTCTCTGACGTTTCCTATGGTTAAATACTTGTATGTTTTTTTATGAAAATGGGTCCATTGACTTAAATATTCATAATACACATTCTCTCTCTCTCTCTGTCTCTCTCTCTACTGTGGTCCCACTTTTGACAAAACGTTACCATGAGCTTTACTTAGTATTAAGGACAAATGCAGTTGTGCAGTCCAAATTTAATAGAATAGATTTTTTTTATGAAATGTCTTTTTTTCTTAAAAATAATATGAAAATCTTAAAAAAGTGAATTTATAATTTGCAGTTAAAAGAAAAAAATTTCATTTATTCTATGCTGACATATCATAATAAATAACTAGCACAAGGTAACATTTTCCTTGAATTGCAAACGGAGTGAAGTTCTAGGTACCATTTTATCAAAAACTGAATCATAAATCCGAAACAGTCAAGCGTGAAAATTCAAGATATTTTTGTACTATCCATTTAATTTGATTTTTGAAATGTTTTAATATCAGATAATTCTTGGTGTTTCAGGAACCATCAAATGGGCCACCCGATGAAGGTTCAGCCTCTTTGCAGCACTCTGGAGCGGAGCTACAATCTCCTACAAGCTCTAAGGAGGTCGAACAGCCCAGTCCTGTTTCAGTTCTTGAAACTCCTTTCCTAGATGATCCATCTTCAAGTTCTGAATGCTTTGAGAGTCTCAGTGCTGACCTCCATGGTAATCTGGAAAACTTTTTCTTATATATATAGTTTTAAAACATCTGTCTGTGTTTCTTTGCAGATGTGGATAATTGAATTTTGTAGCTAGAAGCCATAAAATTTTCTTTCATAATGTAATTACTGAAAAAATGGATATCCAGTGGTTGAGAGTGAAATTTAGTTCCATGAACCTAGTACTATTTTGGAGTAATAAAGCATAGGACAAATTAATTTAGGTAGTTTAATTCCATTACTTGAGCGGTAAAAGAAATATGTTTCCTTTCCCATGGCTTGATCAGTGTACATTAACTGGTGCATCATGTTATATAGTTTGGGCACATGCAACTGAAAGTGAGGTGAAAATGCACTTGAATTGGAGAGAACAAATAAATCATTTTTATTTCCTGTGCAAATATCACTTAATTTTTACCATTTTATGTTATTTTTTGTATTTCAATCAATCGCATTACCTCATATTAAATTTTTTTATGCCGTAGGACTTCGTATGCAGCTTCAGCTACTCAAATTGGAGTCAGAAGCATATGCAGAGGGACCAATGCTCGTGTCAAGCGATGAAGACATTGAGGATGGCTGTGTTGGATATTTAGAAGAGAAAGGGATAGTTGAAGAGAGCAGGGAACATTCCTATGTAGTTGATGTGCTATTAGAATCAGGCATTAACGACGCGGACCCTGATACTTTCATTGCATCATGGCACTCTCCAGATTGCCCTGTGAATCCCCTGGTATTTGAAGAACTGGAGAAGAAGCATTGCAATCTCACTTCTTGGCCAAGGTCTGAAAGGAAGCTGCTATTTGACCGCATAAATTCATCTCTCCTCATAATTAACCAACAATTTTCAGATCCATACCTGTGGGTGAGGCCTACGAATGCAATCATTCCCAGGTGGATTAAACATGGACTTGAAGATGGCATCCATAAATTTCTGGCAAGCCAAGAAGAGAAAGCAAATAATAATGCAGTGGAGAAGATACTGGTAACAGACTCGCAGTGGCTTGAGTTGAGAGGTGAAATTGATGTAGTTGGTAGGGAAATTGAGAGGCTGATGATAGAAGACTTAGTAAAAGAGATAGTACCAGTGTAGAGATTGTGCACACAAGTGCCCCTTTGGGTTTAGGAAGCAACGAATATACAAATGATGGAATCATTTTATAAAAAGCCTTTGAGGCAAAAAGAAAATTCCAGAATGTTGATGGATGAAGTATTACTCCCAAGGAAGAATTAGCACAAAATCTCAAGTATGTCTGGTTTTGCTGCAAGCATTCGATTATGATCTATAATCATAGCAATAGATATGAGAAGAAAAATTTCCAAGAATTTAAGATTGCTTTTTTATTTTATTTTTTTTTCATTTACTATTTGCATTAGTAGATTAGTTGGCATTTTCATTGCAAATCATATATAAAAGGAGCTCTTGGATTAACAAGAAATTTCCAGATGCATTCATTGGATATTTGTTGTTTGATGAGCACAGATTGAAAGATGATGATTGTTTGAAAAGGGAGGTTTTGATTTTGATGGGAATTTGCATGGTGATGGAGCATCAAATGTTAGGTCCAATGGCGATGGGAGTGGGACTGGCAAGTACCTTGAGCATAGAAACAGTGAAACAACCAGAAGTGGCTGAGTTAATGCCTGACTAGTATTGGATGGACTCCATCACCAGAGTTAAAAAAAGGTCCAGAGACTGTACGATGTTAATGCAAAAAGCTTCACATATTTCTAAGGATAAATTCTATGCCATGGATAAGTTTGTTAGGACTAGTGGAAATAATAATTTATTTTACAAAAAATATAATTCAGATTAATTTTAATAAAATTATATATTAGTTTAATTTTTAGAAATAAAATTGAAAATTTTTTCACTGTAAACAAAAAATAAAATAAAATAAAATAAGCTTTTATATAATTATTTTTGAAGTGCATGAATAGGGAGGCTGCTGTAGGCAGAGAGATGCCATATGATGCGTAGCACAAGTACACTATTATTCATCATCCCCCGGACATTGATTCTCCTTTGTTTCTTTATTTAACTTTTGAATTCAAATTTAAATTCATCTCCTCAATATCAAGTTCATGTAGCTATTTTTTTTTTGTTTTAAAATAAATAAAAACCCATTAATTTTTCTATTTTTAAAATTAATCAATATTTAAAATAATTATATTTATATTATTTAATTTTTATGATTTTAAAATATTTATCGTATTTAATTCATATAATTTCAAATATAAATATTTAATTATGAAAAGTTAAAAAGGAATTTAATTTTAAAAACACAAAGAATCTAATACTGATTTTGTAAACTCAACTATCAACCGTATAGACAATTCCGAAGGACCCCTCCCTGCTGTTTTTCTTTCATTTTCTAATAAGCAAAAGGTTCTCTTCCAGCATCTGTTCATTATATATAAAAGACTGAATTTAAACCAACTTAATTAAGCATCCAATTGAAACTAAACTGTTATTTTTCATAATAAATTAGATAAAAAGAAAGTTACTTGTTGAGAAGTGAGTTAAGGGGAGGTGGGTTTGGGGTAGTTGTCCAAAACTGGGCACTCTTAATCTTGGATACACTGGCCAGCACTCCTAATGGCGTTACGTCTCCTACAATTGTCACCTTCTTTGCTGCAAAATCTATGCTGTACGATCTCACTCCTGTTCATTTATCTTATCTTATTATTTCACTGTATATCACTAATCAAAGATTATTACAAATTTAATGTCATAACCATAGAAAGATGCTTACCTTCCATTCTAGAAAGATGTTTCCTCACTTTTCCTTCGCAGCCTCTGCAGTGCAGTGACACTCTCAAAACTACAACCTGCAGCACCAACCCAGTTCATATCCGTTTAATTATTTCATATAAAATTTATATAATCCATTCATCTTCAGTCCACATCTATTCTTCATCTTGAACCAGTAGAAGATCTCTTAGTAGAGGAACCGAACCTGGTTTGATGGCTTCTCTGAGTTGGAAGCTGAATAAGCTTTTGAAGAGGTAGGTTCTTGTTGCTTTGAATTATTGGGTTCAGCAGGAACCAATGCCATGACTGGTTCATAATCTGATAACCCATCAATAAAATCCTTCTCGCTCAGAAGATATCTAGAAGATCCAGGAGGGGTTATAAAATCACCACGCTTAACCCATCTCTTTCTAACAGCTTCTTCTTTAACCTCACTAGTAGTAGAAGAAGAAGAAGGAGCTGAATTCTTGTCAACAATGTCATCAACAGTTGCCTTGGAAGAGCTTTTCTTGTCTTTTTTCTCGTTTGGATTTCTAGAGCCTTTTTTCTTGGTTTGGTCGTTATTTGTCTTGTCGGCAGCTGCAGCTGCAGTTTTGGACTTGTTAAGGAGATGGTAAGGTTGGGGATTGATGGGTGGTGATTGAGAAGTACAAGGAGCTAGTGAGAGAGATCTAGGGGTTCTTCTGTGGTCTCTGATTATGGGATTGTGACGGTCAATGGCTCGGCCGCCGAGTGGAATGGTGGGTGGCAAGGAAGGGAATGAGGATGAAGAAGAGGGTTGATCCATGCTCATGCATACGGTTGTTGAAGCTTGAGAAGCACAGAAGATATCGATTCTTTTCATCTTTAGGTGATGATGATGAGAGAATGAAGGAAGAGGTAGTGGTTAGAGAATCTGCACATGTAAAGAGAGAGAGAGAGAGAAAGAGAGTGGAACTTATCAAAGAAGGTTTGGTTGTTTCTGGTTTAAGAGATGCATAAGTAAGCAGAGAGAGGCACAACTAGGGTACATATCATTTAGAAGGGAATAGAACCCCAAAAAGTGACTTTAAGAGATGCAACCACCCTTTGCTATAGTTTTTATTGAATGAAAATGATATGATGAGTCCTCTCTCTCTCTCTTTCTTCATTTGAAGATGCTCAAAAACAATAAACCATTTAACTTAACATATATATTAACACATATAAATCTAGTTTTAAATACATGTAAATACAGTTTTTGTATAAGGGGTTTATAAAACGAATAATAAAAATCCAAGAAAATATAATATAATGTTGTGGAGGGTAATTACGTGGGAGGTAGAGCCCAATGGAGGTCACGAGGCATTAGCACATAAGATATAATGAAGGGATTGGCATGATTATAAGTAAGGATAAAGAAAACAAATGTAGTACTAACAATACTAAATTAAAGCAGCAGCAGCAGCAGCAGCAGCATATGTGGAGGGGCATATGCCCTACTGATTTTAATAAGCAATTCAGTGGAAGTTGTCCCTCATTCAATTTCCATCACTGACAATTTTCACTCTCCAACGGTAACAATCCTGACCCTCCCCAGTTTTTACTTATCTCAACAATTCAAGATTAGGGTTTTGTAGCTTTTACAATATATATATATATATATGTACACACCCAAGTTCAGGGAAATTTAAAATAACAGTTTTTACATTTTAAAATTTGTATTCTAATTTTACAAACTTGAGGATTTGTGTGTAGTTATTTTCAATCTTCTTATTAAGTGTTTATATATAACTGATAATTAGGGAAAAGATTTGATATTTTTTTCTTTAATGTCATACCATTTTATGAGATAATGAGGATTGAAATGGAATATATGCTGGCAGATTGGATGGAACACAAAGTGACTTTGCAAGCAATCCCCACCTGTGGAATCAGATGCTTCTAATTGCCTTT
>CAOGCB010974686.1:0-11531 GCA_948266635.1 Cnidoscolus chayamansa | reverse complement strand
TATATATATATATATATATATATATATATATATATATATATATATATATATCAATTGAGGGAAAGCTAAATTGTATAAAATTCTCTCAATAAAAAAAATATAATTATCTTTGTTTTTCTCAATTTCCTAAATAAAATAATTATTTTTTTCTCAATTTCTTAAAAACTCTTAAATTCAAGAAAAATAATTTTAAATAAAAGTTTTATAAATAACATTGTATGTAATATATTGTATATTTTAAGTCAATTTTCACATTTTTTCAATTTCTCAATTTTTTTAATATAAATAATTCATAACAAAATTCATTAAATATTTAATTTGATAATATTTAAAATTTATAATTTTTAAAATAATATTGAATAATAGTTTTATAAACAATATTTTGTATAATATACTGCATGTTTTAAGTTTTTTTTAACTATTATACTATCGAGTAATAGTGTTGGTCGGCTAATTATCATCCTGTCGAATAACAAAGTTAGTCTTCTTATCTTTATCCCGTCGAGTAATAGAGTTTGCCAACTACCTTCACCTGCTGAGTACCAAGGTTGGTTGGCTCTCTTTCGTCTTGATAAGTAATTATAAGCTTTCCTTTATTTTGATGAGTAATGGACTTGGTCGACTTTCCTTCATCTTATCAAGTAACTGAGTTAGTCGCTTCTCTTTATCTTACAGAGTAACCATCGACTCTCCTTCATTATGTCGAATAATAGATTTGATCGGCTTTCTTTTGTCATGTCAAGTAATGAATTTAGTTAGCTCCTTTTTGTCTTGCCAAATAACAAATTTGATCGGCTCTCCTTTATCTTGTTAAATAACTGAGTTGGTCGAATCTTTTTCATTCTGCCTAATTATCAAGTTAGTTAACTCGGTGATCAGATAAAATAATTTTCATATTACAAAAAAAAAGTTATATAACTAATCAAATTATGTACAATTAAACTATAAATTTTTAATTTAAATTTATTTTAAAAATTTTCTTAAAATCAATAGGTTACTAGTATATATATAAAACTAGGGAAAGGAAATTTTTAGTAGCTCTCTCAATTTTAATAAAAGTATTTATCTTTTTTGTTAAATTTTTATAATAATAAATATTGCGAATTAAGGACTCAAAATAAAATATTAAAAATAAATAGAATGCTAAAAATAGTAAAATTATATATATAGAGATAAAAATATAAAATTTTTAAAACATACTAAAATAATAAATGTTTTATAGAGAAAATAAAAATAAAAGACAGCTGGAATTTTCATATTACATTGATGTTTATATTTTTAAATTTAATGTTTTTTTAAGTCCACGTGGAGCGCAGAATAATTTACCTGTAAATCACAAGAAGGTAGTTTTTTTACAGCTATATTTAAAGTTGCTTTGTGGGCGGTGATATCAAAAGCCCAATGAGCGTGAAACAGCCCACCAACACAATTCTGTGAGCCACCAGTGTCACAGCTGCTGTGACGATAGGCTTCCCGTCTTTCTGATTATATTACGACACTGTGAACCGGAAGACGCTCCTCTGTCTAAGCTGCAAATGACAAAAAAACTTTTTTGAAAAGCATCTCGCGCGGGATTGGACCACGTGGCGTGTCTTACTAATTCGACCGTTGCAAAGCGTTTTATTGAAAAATCTCCATCTTCCCTTCATTTCTTTCCCTGTCTCTCCTCGCCTCCACCAATCTCTCCTTCCTTCAATTACTTTCTCAATTTCTAAATCTCTCTCTCTCTCTCTCTCATGGCTATTGCTGCAGAGACCCAGTCGCAAGAGAAGGTAATTGCTTGAGAGCATTCTATTGTAATTGCCATTATGATGTTAGTGATCAGCCTCTGGATTTTTTTTTTATCTTCGATTTCTGTGTGAACTCGAGTTTTAATGTCGAAATTTTCTTTTTTGAAATGCTGTTCTTGTTTGATTCTTTAAATTGGCACCAGTTTTTTCTTTTTCTCGCGTTCGGTTCTTGGAAACTCTACAGAGATGAAAGAAAGAATGAAATGATGCTTCTCTTTACCTTTGATTTCCATTATGTAGAATAGAACATTTTTTTCAGTCTATGATTGCGATATCTAAAGTTTGTTGATTTCTAATTCTAATGTTAGGGATTTTACTCTTAGGGTTAGCAGATTTCAGGAATGGGGCCTGTCCTATTATTAGTGTTTTGAAACGCCATGTAGTAGTGCTCCATTTTATACTCATGTTGTTACAGGTTACTCCAGAGGCCGCGGCCGCAGAGAAAAAAAGATGGACGCTGAATGATTTTGATATAGGCAAGCCTCTTGGACGAGGAAAGTTTGGTCATGTATACTTAGCCCGAGAGAAGAAGGTCAGTACCACGGATCTTTTTGCATTTCGTATCTACCATTAGTCTTACTAGTGTTTATGGTTATTAATGGAGAGAAATCCGTAATGGTTGAATGTTTCCTTGTTGAATGCAATTGGGCTTTTGCTGTCAAATGATTAGTTTCAATTTTAATTGAATGATTTTGTCTTATGAATGTTGTTCAATGTTTTGCTCATGGAGAAACTCGAGGAAATAGAGAAGAGAGATATGAGTTAAAAAAAAAAAAAAGAATATCTTTTATGTCCCAGTGATTTGCTATTCTCTTATGAGTTTCTACCATGTCTAACAAATGTTTGGAAATGCGTATGTCCCTCGAAACAGAGCAATCACATTGTGGCTCTAAAGGTGCTTTTTAAGAGCCAGTTGCAACAATCACAAGTTGAACATCAGCTCCGTCGGGAAGTTGAAATTCAAAGTCATCTCCGACATCCCAATATATTGCGCCTTTATGGTTATTTCTACGATCAGGTATATTGTAGGATCCTGGTGTTTATTGACTTTCAAAATGTTTGGAAATGCTTGAAAAGTATCTTAATGTGTTTATCTATATATAATTGTTGCAGAAACGAGTTTACTTGATATTAGAATATGCAGCAAAGGGTGAATTATACAAAGAATTGCAGAAGTGTAAATACTTTAGTGAAAGACGTGCTGCTACGGTGAGTTATGTTTATGGCACAACCTTCTTTTAACTTAAATGTGATTCTCTTTGATATGATGAATACACGTTTTGGTCCCTCTTTTCATTTCATTTACCGATTAAACAAGTTCCTTTGCCTTTGATGTTCATGCATGTTATGGATGTGGCAGTACGTTGCATCTTTAGCTCGGGCACTGATTTATTGCCATGGCAAGCATGTAATTCACAGAGACATCAAACCAGAGAACCTTTTAATTGGTGCACAGGTGCTCACAGACATCCTTAACAATGTTTCAGATTTAACTTGACTGTTAAGCTTACCATGTGCTTATAATGTGAATCTGCCCTTATTTTATCAGGGGGAGCTGAAGATTGCAGATTTTGGTTGGTCAGTGCATACATTTAACCGTAGGCGGACAATGTGCGGGACATTGGATTACCTGCCACCTGAGATGGGTATGTAGATGAAAAAACATTGGCTAGACAAGGGAGTTGCTGTAATTGCTCCTTTGGTTTGTTTCTAACACATCATTTTGGGTTCACATTCACTTGATACTTTTATTGATGATGCAGTGGAAAGTGTAGAGCATGATGCTAGTGTTGATATCTGGAGCCTGGGAGTTTTATGTTATGAGTTTTTATATGGAGTGCCTCCTTTTGAGGCCAAGGAACACTCGGACACATACAGAAGGTAAAGCATGAACAGAAAAATGGACAATGGTGAATGTAAAATGCAGCAGTGTTCTTTGCTGATGTGTAACTACTGTGAACAGGATTGTGCAAGTGGATCTAAAGTTCCCTCCTAAACCTGCTGTTTCTTCTTCTGCCAAAGACCTAATTGCTCAGGTGAAGAGATCTGTTTTAAAGCTTTAAAATTCAAAATCCACTACTCCGTCACATTCACAAGGAATGATGCCTAAATTTGATACGCTCATTCCTTTTATTGACAGATGCTTGTGAAGGACTCTGCACAGCGCCTGCCACTGCACAAGCTACTTGAGCATCCATGGATCGTTCAAAATGCTGATCCCTCTGGCAACTATAGGGGTTAAATTTGCGGTTGGAATTTGAAGAAATTGACTTGCAAAAGGGATAGGTGCCTGCCAAAGACCTGTTCTGGTATACATGTTGTTGCTTGCTTATATGAGTTCATTTATGATGTCTCCAAGATTTGTAGATCAAGAAACCATTTTGTTGTTGAATGATAACGTTAATACAAGTTGTATGTTGAATTGCTTTCATATCATCCAATGCGAAGCAATGTCAGGTTTAAGAAGATGATCCCATTCTATAGAGTTTCAAGTCACTTCTGAGAGCCACACTATGAAATTTGAATAACTACACTTGAGTAAAAAGAAATTCACATTTGTATTTAAAATTTTGAATTTTATACTATAAAATATTTTCAATTTAACAAAAATTATAATTAAATCATTAAATTAAATTTAAAAATTAAATTTTTTTTACATAAACGTGGATTCTCACAAATATTTTAATTTTTTTTATTCAATATGTCTTTTTACGTCCTATGATTTAAAATAGTATATTATCTTTAGAAAATAAATATTAATTATAAATTTATAAAATATAAAATCAATGAAAATTTAGATAAACTAGTCAATTCCACAAGCCAATATTCACGAGTTTTAATTAATAAACTTACTCAACAATCCTGTTTGCAAATTGGCAAATTCGGATCTCACGAATTTTAATCAACAAAATACTAATGCGTTCAATTTAATTTGAATCTAGAAATGTCTCAAAGTTAAAACCCCACTCTCCAAAACTACAGGGCACCAAATCATAGCTCCTTTAGCACAACATATCAGATAACTACATAAAAAAATAGTCAGATAATTTCTCAAAAGAATTTAACTGAAAATGGGCCTGCTTATGAATAACAACATGCTAACTACAAACAAGTTTAAACATTGATCACTCAACTACATATCTTCTGATTATGACAAAAATGAAAGCCACCACTCGTTAGAAACATGAATATCATACTGACCTAGTACCGCCTCTAATTACTATTTTGTCTCTCTCAAATTGTTTCCATCCAACCAGGTTGAAGTTCCTTCCTGTTTCTTGGCTTTAGTTGCACCTCTGGGGCTCAGGAAACTTGGCTGGTCAGTTGAAGATAGGAGTCTTGCCCACATCCTGTCGGTAATAACTACCTTGTTCTGCTTCTCAGTTATTCGCTGTAAAAGAAAATTCCACAGGAAGGATGCGTGTAAAGCTTTCATCCAATAAATGAACTCTTCCATTCATGAAAAGCACAGAATTTAGTGTGTCAAGCTTGTCATTGCACGTTTTTTAATGTTTACAAGCGAACTCCAATTTAGTTTTCAAACTCATTCAGTGCACAAATCAATATTTCAAACATGACCAACCTTTGGCTCTTTCGAACTTGGAGAGGATCAAATTCACTTGTAATTGACATATTTACAATTTGCAGAACAGCATATATAAATGTAGATAAATCCATTAGGTGAGGTTTCCTAAAGTACAAGACATATTTTGGAGATAGAGGAACATACTTTGAAAGGAATGTAAGCATGTCGACCATTGACTGGTCCCACTGTGAAGCCTGTGTATCCAGCCATTGCTCCATGGACTGCACTATGAGCAAGGAGAGTGCAGTAGACATTATCAGATGCATTGCTAGGAATTGCACGGATCATATATGTAGGATCTGCCACATGGTTCAGTCAGTCATTTAACATGAATTAAATTCATATGGAAATACAACAAAGAAATAAGACACGGCACATATACCAATATACTTAAGAGTGATGTTCATCTTATGCTCCTGTGCAAAATGGTCCTACAACAGAAGGAAAAAAAAAACTGTAAACTATATGAAAGAGAATTCCTCATAATCAATATATAGTTCGTTTTTGTGTTATAACTTTTAATCCGAGGTTGCAAAAATATTCATCTTATTTAAAAATCAAATTATGATGCTCTCCATTGACGATAAAATAGGGTCATAAAGCACAATCATGCCATGGGCCTAATTCTCACAAATAGAAATTCCTAAAACAAGTTACTTCAGATGCTATAGATTGGGGGAAAAAAATCCACAAACCATAAGATCAAAACCAAACAAGTTTTAGTAGTAATCCTTAAGCGAAGCAATTGATATATTTAATTACTTGAGACTTTCCCTAGAGAAAATGCTTGGCATACTACACCAAAAAAACGGCAATCATATGAAAAATCTGTAAATTATACCATTTCAATACCTTGATTCTTTGAGATATCCATAACCCAACATCTTGTAGCAGCTTATTTCCTGAATCATCTTGCTGATCCATGGATTGCAAGCTCTTCGTAAGAAGATCCTGACCTGCTCCCTCAGCAATAACGATAACCATGTGCCCATTTTCCTTAAGTCGGTTTTCAATGAATTCAAAAAGGCCACCCTGTCCTTCAAGATAGAAGGGCGACTCTGGAATCAAACAACAATCCACATCCCGGCTGGCAAGAGTAGCATACATTGCAATGAAGCCTGCATAGCTAATTCCCATTAGACTGTCATGCTGTTTACTATGTGAAAATGATTGTTAGGCTGCAATTTGCCTATGAATTTTACCACTATATCGTCCCATTAGCTTCACAACGCCAATACCATTCTCTGCACTCTCAGCCTCTACATGTGCTGCATTAATTGCACGTTGAGCCTCCTCGACCGCAGTGTCAAAACCAAAGGACTTATCAATAACCTGAATCAAAATAAGGAAACTTAAAAGTTAACTAATAAATGGTTAATACAGATAACTGATAGGAAAAAAAAATTAAATGGTCGCAACAATTATAATGTGTGATGGAAAGTACAGGAATGTCATTGTCAATTGTTTTTGGGATTCCAGCAACTGCAACTTTTAGGCCACGTCGTTGGATTTCCTGTGCAGAAAGAACCATGCTGTTTTAAATTTAAATAGTTCATAAAATCACTGAAATGAATAAGGCAATCCACAAAACTCACAGTGGCAAACACTATGTGAATCAACAAGCAAAATCATGTTTGCCGTATTCAAGTATATATCAACTCGGTGAACAATACACATAGGATAGCAGAGCTACTATATTAACTGACAGATCTTCAGAAGTTCCCTTATTCCAAGGTCATTGGTTAAACATGGAGAAGTTTATGACAAGGTATGAAAATTAGAATTGTGAAGTGTGAAGTATTGAAATACTGATGTTATTGATAAAATGGGTAAACAAATCCTATCGAACCAGTGAAAACACCCACATACATATTATTTCAGGCAAAAATTGTTGAACCTGGTGAAGGTGTTAAGAGGATAAAATAAATAAATACACGAAGAAAGTTTTCCACATACATAATTCCATAGAATTCCTTAATAAGATACATCCTTATCTTTCAACTAAATGACTGCACCATTTTCCTGACAATATACAATAATGCCATATCATGTTTAACATCTTCTCTGATAATAAACTTGTACTTTCACCCAGTGTTGTATATAAATTGTACCTCATAAATGACTGCTGCTCCTTTCTGAGTTCCATCACCTCCGATTATGTAGACCTGTACAGGGGAAACGAGAGTCAGGAGTCAAGACCTATAAAAGAATTTGTCGGGTTGCTAAAGCAAAAAAAAAAGAAAAAAAAAAGAGGAATTTAAGTTCACAATATATCTGTGTCAATGAAAAATTTAACACATGCAGACCTGATTAATCCTACGATCCTGAATGCTGTCAACTATCTTTGATGTATCATGGCCACCTCTTGATGTCCCCAAAATAGTACCACCACGTTTATGAATGTCATTGACAAATTTAGGATTCAAAGTAATTGTATTTTTGGAATAGAAACCCCTGTAGCCTCCCTACAGTTGTATAAAACAGAATGTGCTTGTGCTTGTGAGACTTTCAAATCTCTAAGTTCAAATCTTAAACTTCAAAAGACATTATGCTTCAAAAGGGCAATCATGAAAACAGAAATTGCCAGAATATTGACGGCAACAAAGAGAAAGAAGGGGAGAATTGTCAGCATGCCGTACCCAGTGCAGTCAAATTCTCAATTCATGATAAGCAACTGACTTGAACACCAAAAAAAAAAAAAAAAAAAGGAAAAGGAATACTAAGCTTTAATTGTAGCCAAGTACGTTCAGGGTGTCAAATTCAAATGACAGAATTAGCTATATCGAACTAGAAGCACATCAAAAAGCAATCACTCACTGACTTACATCAATCCCAAGAACTCTGCTAACACCGTACATATGATAAAGCCCACAGACAATCTCCCTGATCACTGTGTTGAGCCCAGGACAAAGACCACCGCATGTTACAATACATGCATGCACTTCATCTGACTCGAAATACACCTGAGCAGCAAAAGAAACACAACCAGCAAGCAGGTAAGCATTAACTGAGCATAATGCCCTTAACAAATGGTTTACATAATCATGTGAACATATTCAGACACCATATAAATTAAAGGTACCTTCTGGCGAGGTCCAGCACGCCGAAAATGTGTTCCTCTCGGACCATCCTTGTGAACAACAATCTATGAATCATAACAAGTAAATAAACTTTTACTCAAATACCCTGATTAAAAAAAAGCTTCAATTTTGAGAAAAAAAATGTATACTCCAAAAATACATAAACCAATTTGTTAGAAACTTATTATTGTTTAACCATGCTTTCAATGTCAAGTCCTCCCGTATTCAAGTAGTCACCTCAAGGAATAGTTTATACGCCCATTAAAAAGAGAACTATATCCAAAAATATTCTTCCTCTGTAACCAATACAATTTTGAACAATGCAGCATAACAACAAAACCAACCTTTTGGGCAACAGTATCATCCACATTAACAAAGTACTGCCTGAAATCAAAATCCCCAAAATGGAATCACCATGATTCTGTAAACAAAACTAATGAGGCCAATTAAAAGGTGAAGACAGAGCAAAACTTTGGCTTACTTGACTGCTGAATAGGCAGGATTATCTTGTAATGGATTTGGATATGTCTGCTAAACACAAAACAACATTAAAAAAAATGAAAACAACGCCATTAACAAGAACATCAAAAGCTTCAAGTTCGTTCATTTCTCCAGTTAGAGCAGACTTGATCGATTAGAAAGCGGGAACATAGACAGACACATTGTTCGAATACGTTAAGATACGCGTAGTATACGAATCCAAAACGTGTAAAGAGATACAAATGAAGAAAGAGATAGAAGAGCATTTACAGTGAGATCAGGAATATAATCAGTCAAGTGAGGCACATCTTCAAGCACATAACCAGCTTCACCATTTACTATCTTCATCTTAGAATCGCCGGAATCCACCATATCGGAAACACGTTAGGGCGTCGCCGGTCAGTTGGATTCTTGAAGAGAGAGCCAGCTGGAAAAGAAACGAAAAGGAGAATAAATAGCTCAGGGTGGTGTCCGCGTATATTTCCAAGGGCGAGGCCGAGTTTAGGGGGGAAGATATGGCACGTGGACATGGGATACTGGGTAAGCGACGTCGTTTGGAATGCAGATTCCATTCTTATCCCAGGATATCGTATAATAATAAAAGAGGTAAAACAGGTGGCGCGGATTTAGCGTTTTTGCCCACTGGATTTCAAGTAATGCTTCAGCTTTATACCCTTTTATTATAAAATTTTTTTAATATTGATTTAAAGTTATAATTTTATAAATAACATAAATATTTAAAATTAAAAGATTGATGAATGAGATTTCTTTTGATTTTATATTTATTAATTGATTTAAAATATTAAATTGTTATTTTTAATAAAATAATATAGTAATTGATCATTTTAGAAATGTGATAATTTTGATTTATTTATATAAAATAATAAATATAAATTAACGTGTAAATAATAACTATTTGTATTTTTCAAAGTTTAATATTAATCAAATTAGAGAAAGAGACTTCACATCTACAAAGAAGATGGATTGCAACCAAAAGTTTCACAGAGCTTGCTATGGTGGGAGGGGTATAAATAAATGGAGTCGAATTGAGTTTCAATGACTTTAAGTTTGAATCGTTAAAATTTTTTTAAATTCGAGTTTAATTCATTTTAAATTCGATCTAATATTAATAAGTTCAAATTTAATTTGTTTAACAAATGATTATAATTTTTATTAAATTTTTATCGAACTTCTATCAAGTTAAATATTAAATAATTTTAAAGAAATTTTTACTTTATAAAAATAATAAATTTATCTAAAAAAAGCTATTTATTTTATAATTCTAATGATTTTAATTTAAAAATAATAATTTCTAACACTAAATAATTTTAGTTAAATGACTATATTAACGAGTTAACTCGTGAACTTACAAATAAACGAGTTTTTGAGCCTTAAGTAGAATATATATAAGTTTAAACTTAATTCGTTTAGTAAATAAACCAAAAAACTGATCTCAAATAATTCACAAATAACTTAATTCATCTACATCTCTAAATAAGGATAGAAAGCGGAGATCCATAGATATTGGTTAAATGAAAAATCATATAATTAAGTTTTAATATTTATATAAGAGTAGAATATTATAAATTAATAGAATATAAATATTTAAATAAAAGTAGTTATTTTTTAAAAGAACCATTAATTAGTTATATTTTTATATAGTTTATTTGTTTAATTTTTATAAATTTATAAACAAGTGAATTTTTAAATATTAATAAATTATATATATATAATTTTAAAATAAACTTATTTATTAAATAAATTCAACAATTATACTTAAATTTAACATATTTAAAAAATAAAATCAAGTTAAATTTTAAATATTTGTTGAGCAATTTGAGTTTGTAAACTATTTGAAGCACCACTCTATAAAATTCAATTTAATTTGATTTATTTTTAAAATAATTTAAATTTATGCCAAATTAAATTTAAATTTATAAATATTTAATTTATTAATACATAAATTCATTTACATAATAGATCTATAAATCGACTCATAAATATGTTTATTTAATTAAAATAATTTAATTTAAATTTATTATTTTTAATATAAAACTTATTAGTGTTGTAAATAAATTAAATTACTCGAAATTTGACGATTGCCGCTACAAATCAATATATGTCCTTTCCAGCATGCTTTGTCTTCACTCATATACTTTTTGAGAGAACTTTCCAGAAGGTCACTGATAGCAACCAGCAGCAGTTGGTCTACAAGAGATACACTCACGGATTGGAGAATAAAATGCTGGTTGACTAAGTCTGTGGTCAATTATTAGCTGCTGATTTTTTGCTGATTTTATGGAATCTTTTTATTTTATTTCTGATTCTATTTTTGTTTGCGAATATTTTTCATATTGGTTGCTTCAATATTTTTAGGAGTTACAGTTGAAACTCAGTTGTATATATATTTCTTCTCTTCAATAAAACGGCAGCAAATTAATTCTCCAGTTTTTTAGTACTTTACACTCAAGAGATTTCAGATCCTCTCTAAGTCTGCAAACATAGGCAGAAGGAAGAACCACCCTTCTTCTTCTTCTAAACCTGATCCACTTTTTCAAAGACCCCTAACTAGATCACAAACAGGGGCCTGTATCA
>CAOGCB010974244.1:0-21077 GCA_948266635.1 Cnidoscolus chayamansa | reverse complement strand
TTAATTTTAAAAGATAATTTATTAGGTCATAATAAATAAAAATAAATAAAAGGAAAAAAAATCGGAAGAAAGAAACATGGCAACTACTGTTAATCAGATTATACATTGCAAAGGTACGTAAAACCAAACCTACTCAGACAATCTTGTCTCTGTATATTAATGTCTATTGCCTATCTTGTATGTTTAGCTGCTGTTTCATGGGAAGCAGGGTCAGATCCCTTTGTTTCCTTGAATTTTTGGTCATAAGGCTGCAGGGCAAGTCTATCTTATGTACGAGTTGATTTCATGTGGTTGCTTCCAACCCATATTGACATGATTTTGCTAATTTTTTTTTTTATCGTTAAGGATCGTGGAGAGTGTTGGTGAGGGTGTGACAGAACTCAAACCAGGCGATCACGTCCTGCTTATGTTCAGGAGAATGCAAGGATTGTGCACATTGCAAATGAGAACATAGCAATTTATGTAAAATAAACTTTCATGCACTTTTAATCTTTATGCAATTTTTGAAGTCAATTGGTATTTTATTATTTATCAAAATACTGAATTAAGACAGATTCAACAATTTTGTATTATAAATAATATGTGGATTTTTAGAAAATTAATATTCAGATCCCTTTAAAAATACAAAAATGTGAAAGAGTAGAAAAATAAAAATTAATGAAAAAGAAATTATATAAAGTACAATAGATATCTAAAACAAACCAAAATATAAATAACTTAAAAATAATTAAAATGAGAATTTGATAATTTTTACTATACACACTTATATTTCCATAAGCAATTTTTGTGTATATCACAAATTATATAACTTCAAACACATAAAGGTGGATAAGATATTGAAGGGATAATCATGAAAATACAAATTATGTGATTCGGATACAACAACAAAGCCTTAGTCTCAAACAAGTTGGAGTCGGCTATTCGGATAAAATATATTATAAGTAGCATTCCATTTTCCAAGTGGGATCATAGTTGGAGAACTCTGCTTGAACATTAAAGCATCGGAGGAAAGAAACATGGCAAGCACTGCTGATCAGATTACACATTGCAAAGGTACGTATAACCAATCCTAGTTATGATCCCAATCACATAATCTTCTTGTCTCTCTATATTAATGTCTTCGTCTATCTTTTATGTGTAGCTGCTGTTTCATGGGAAGCAGGAAAGCCACTGGTAATTGAACAAGTGGAGGTGGCGCCTCCACAGGCCATGGAGGTCCGTATCAAGATCCTTTACACAACTCTTTGCCACTCTGATCTCTCCTTCTGGCAAGCCAAGGTAAGAAACAAACTACAAATTCATCTGTGTCTAATTTATGACATGATGCAAATTGTATTATCCAATGGCAGGGACAGATCCCTTTGTTTCCTAGAATTTTTGGTCATGAGGCTGCAGGGTATGTAAATCACCACCTAAGTCTTATCTTATCTACGAGTTGATTTCATGTGGTTGCTTCCAACCCTTATTGACATGATTTTTTTGCTAATCCTTTTTTCTGGATCGTTAAGGATCGTGGAGAGTGTAGGTGAGGGTGTGACAGAACTCAAACCAGGCGATCACGTCCTACCTATATTCACAGGGGAATGCAAGGAATGTGCACACTGCAAATCTGAAGTGAGCAATATGTGTGAAATCCTCAAGGCTGATGCAAATAGAGGTGTGATGCTTCAAGATGGAAAAACAAGATTTTCCATCAAAGGCAAGCCCATTTATCATTTTCTTGGGACTTCGACTTTTAGCGAGTACACTGTGGTTCATTCTGGATGTGTAGTCAAGATCAACCCTTCAGCTCCTCTTGACACTGTCTTGCTACTCAGTTGCGGATTCTGCACAGGTACATAAAGCACACCACCTTGTAAAGCAGTAAACCAGAGTGTATCTATTGATTCTAAAGAATTAAATATTGTTTTTTTTTTCAAGGCTTTGGCGCTGCTTTTAATGTTGCTAAACCTCCGAAGGGATCAACAGTGGCCGTCTTTGGATTAGGAGCTATAGGCCTTTCTGTGAGCATCTCCTATCTTTCTCTTATATGTTAGTTTGATCAAAGCTTGTTCGCCTTATGTTAATGGTTAGGATAATAATCACATTGTGTTGCTTCTGAGAATTAGGCTGTTGAAGGGGCCAAGTGTTCTGGGGCTTCCAGGATTATTGGCGTTGATATAAACCCAAATAGATTGGAGCAAGGTAGGGCATTGAACTCTGTAAAAATCGCAAAATGCATGAAAACTGATCCTTGCCCCGTCTCGCAAATGGGGAAAAAAAGAAGAAGAGAGAATGAAAAAAAGAAATCTGAATACATTATTCTTGCTTGTGTCCAGCAAAGAAGTTTGGTGTAACCGAGTTTGTGAATCCAAAAGATCACGACAAGCCAATTCAAGAGGTTTGTTGAACTAGACCTTTTTTGCTTAAATTTATTACATAATTTACTGCTTTCGTATTGAAGATGTTGTACTAATGAGATCATATACAACCACATATCCTCAACAGGTACTCGTTGAAATGACCAACGGAGGTGTAGACAGAAGCATAGAGTGCACAGGTGACGTTGAGGCCATGATTTCTGCATTTGAGAGTGTCAAAGAGGTATACATCTCATTTTTCTTAGTAGTTGACTTCCTCAATTATCTATATCATCACCTCAGTTCCATTAAATATATATATATATATATACATATATATATAAATTTTTTTTTTTTTGGGCAGGGTTGGGGGGTGGCTGTTATTGTGGGGGTGCCAAAGATAGATGATGTCTTCAAGACTCATCCCCTCAATTTCTTGACAGAAAGGACTCTCACAGGAACTACCTATGGGAATTTCAAGCCCCGTAGTGACATCCCTTCAGTTGTGGAGAAGTACATGAACAAGGTAACTAATATTATTTTGGACATCATATGTATATATAACTTCAGGCAAATAAATAACACATTTTGTATTAACAGGAGATCGAACTCGAAAAGTACATCACTCATTCAGTACCATTATCAGAGATCAACACAGCTTTTGATTTAATGCTTAAAGGAGAAGGCGTTCGATGTCTCATTCGAATGTAGTAAATCCAGACTTCTAGCATCTGAGTTTTTTATGATAAAATAATTATAATAATAGAAGGCTGGTGACTTTGTGTTTCTGCATCGGACGAGATTATTATCTGTGTGTGTTGTCACTAAATATAGTCCAAGAAGGGGTATGTCATGAAAAGGGTATGTCATGAAAAACTATGTATAAATTTTCTAAGTGGTCATGCAAATCTATCAAAACCAATAGGGTTCTCTAAATTTGCTCCAACTAATCACTAATCAATGATCTCAAGCAATTTTCAATTCAATTCAAAATATTCAAGATTCAAGCACAACATCCACAAGCTATATATATTCAATAAATGTAAATAACTCAAGCTTAAAAACATAATATAAGTATGCAAAATGTAAAAAATAAAAAGTTAGAGAGATTGAACATTGAGTTTATAGTGGTTCGGCTCTAATTAGCCGACATCCACTCTTCTCAAAGGTCATCTTTGAACTTCCACTATCTTCTCTTTTCATGGGCAAGAGAAAAGCCTTTTACAACTTGTAAAACTTCACAAGATGTTTGTATCACAAGTGTTCTCTCCAATACTCAAATGTTCTAAGCTTTACAAGGTGCTTGAGCAAATTTCACAAATTGTAATAAATATTTATAACTCACTCAACTAAATACAAATAAATGCTAAAAGGTAGAGAGAGTTGATTTTGCCAATAAATGCATAATGAATGAGCTTTTAGCTTGAGAGAAGAAGAAAGCTTAAAAATTGATGACAATGTATTTTTACTTCTTATACTTTCAAAAGGTATGTAAATGATGTTGGTAGAGTGTATTTATAGTCAATGATCAATTATGGATGTTTTGGAATAGTTTTGAGAGGTATAATAGTTGTTGAGAAATTTATAGCCGTTATTTTATTTTTTTGTGAAAACAGGGAAAAATTAGAGCAAAGCAATTAGCGAACTAATAGGTTTGCTAATTTTTCCTATTTCTGCTCAACCTTATATTTTGATTCCAAACTCTTAGAGATTTTGTCACAAAATTTCCAATCGACTTTAAAACAATGTCTAAGACATATTCATACTAAAAACAACGAGAGTTAAAAGTAAAATGCAATTTGTTAAGTCAAACTCTCATATTTTTGATATAAAACCTAATTTTCAATTATCTTTATTTACTTAATGCACCACTCGGAGAACTTGTTCTTGACTTGAGACAATTATGTCTTTTCTCCAAGTATTTTCAATTGTAATTTTTCAATCACTTAATAGCTTCAAATACACAACTTGATATTTTGTTAATTAAATTCTATTTAAGTTTTGTTATCATCAAAATTCATACTTATTTTGAGCTACGGAGTTAATAGTGTGTACGTATAAATTTGGTTCTATCTTATGGAAATATATCTAAGTTTGTAATATACCCATATGAAATCTTTGGTCTTATAATGTTACATTTCTACATAATTTTCATCTACTCTTATTAGTTTTATTGCATGCAGCTTTCTCTTTATTAGTTTTATTTTATTGAAATTAACTTAAAATTTTGCACAAGATCAATCACTGTGGTTCATGTTGGCTGTCTTACCAAGATCAATCTCTCAGCCCCTCTGGACAAAGTCTCTGTCCTAAGTTGTGGAATCTCCACAGTTGCATAATTGATAAAGACATTATTCCAAAACCCTCCTCTGATTCTTTCACCTCTTTTGTATTTATGGATAAATTACTTTTAAGGTCTTGGTGTCACTCTGAATGTTGCTAATTCTCCGAAGGGTTCAACTGTGGCTATCTTTGGATAGTGATGATAGATTTCTGCGTTATTCGTGTACATGATGTATGTGTTTCTTGAACCCCTGTTTTTCATTGTAGAATCCAACTTCTTTTAATTTCTATGTCCTTATCACTATGACACTTGTTAAACAAATCCAAAACTACAATGGCAGGGTTGGGGAGTTGCTGTGCTGGACACAAAGAAGCAGTTTTCAAGACTCACCCAATGAATGTTTTGAATGAGTACCTTATTTGGGAACTACAAAGTAAGCTATCCGTTCCCAATTTTTTGAACGCGTCAACTTGCCAGCAAAAGAACTTCCAACTAATCTAAAGGTTCACAGTAGCTTGAACACGAAAGATTCATCACTCAATCAGTAGCTGCATCATCCGTATGGAGGAATAGAAACAAATGCAAGCCATGTCTTATATGATCCAAAGTTCATGTCATACCCATTTGTAGGAATTAAGGCTGATAATTTGCAGATTTTTAGAACCTGATTAATCTTTAAACCAATATAAGATTGCACAATATTCCTTAAAAATCTGTAGTTTTAACATATATAAATATATTAATTCATTTATGATCTAAACTAATTTAATATAAATTTTAATTTCATTTAATTACATAACATGGAGAGTCATGGTACCAAAATTTGCCAACTCTAGTAAGAAAGTAAATGAAGTACCGCCACATAGGCTCTTCACAGGGTCATAGTATTTCTATTAAGAAGTATACTTGTTCGTAATATAAAATTGCTAGCTGATGTTAGGTTCTCATAAATAAAGACAAGTGTTGCATATCCTGCCATTCCAAATTTAAGGCTAATTCATCTATATAAACCACACAAATCTTTATTTTACAACCGCATTTTCATCGAATAGAAAGAAATTAAGAGAGCAATATTTGCAAGACTAATAGTAAGCAATTGTACAAATGATTGCGAGGGGAAGAAAGCAATTAAACAAATGACAATGAGAACCTTTCTAATACTAAACTATGCCGCCTCAACAGGATAGAGAGAATATCAATAGCTGATCAGAAGAACAAAAGAATTCCAGAGGACAGTTGCTAAGAGGGTGAGAAGTAGGGATGGAGCCATATGAAAACAGATATCATTTCATTCATTTATTATCATAACAATCATGGTTGTGCTAATTTTGCCAGTATAACCATGTCTAATATCTTCACATCAAGAGTGTCATCTACTTTTACAATTCCATCAGTGCCATCTACACCAATCAACTTACCAGTGGCACCCCGATGG
The DNA here is from genome assembly GCA_948266635.1 of Cnidoscolus chayamansa. Classification (NCBI taxonomy): domain Eukaryota; kingdom Viridiplantae; phylum Streptophyta; class Magnoliopsida; order Malpighiales; family Euphorbiaceae; genus Cnidoscolus; species Cnidoscolus chayamansa. The sequence continues at coordinate 15,019 of CAOGCB010974244.1, read as the reverse complement.
ACACCACCCATGATCTTGATTTTATCTGATTTCCTCGGTACCACTATCTCAATTTCATTTGGAAGTGCCGTGATTGTTTCTCCATTGCCATTTGCCCCTAGGACTACCCTACAGGATCCATCCTGAAAATCCACACCAGCTGCATTAATTAGATGATATTGAAAAGTTCACTGGCTTGTAATATATTGACGAAGTTAAAAGATCTTAAAGAACGAAATTTATTATTTATTTGGGAGTAAAACAACGCAGCTAAGCAAGCAGAGGAAACAATAATCCCTTGCTAGCCAGAATTTTTAAGTGAAATCTTAAATAAAACATCACATCCAACATTCTACACAAGGATGTGATGCGTTTCAGTTTATTCATAATAAGGGTTCCATTAGAGCATACCGGAAGCACCTCCCTGATAACACCAACAGAGGATTCATCTGCAGCCTTCCGTACATTAACCAATATATCTGGCATGAACCATGGTCCTTCATTTTCCCCTCCTGCAATTGAATAACCATCAACTTGTAGATTTGCTAAAAACAGATTCAAATGGATGTAGATGCATTACAAATTACAAAACCCCTCTTCATAGAGCAGGTGGGCAAGTCAGGCTTCGCAGAAAGAAGAATCAAAAATCCAATTCATACTATGAAATCTAACATTTAGCAAGAAAATCGATTTACTATTCCATAAAAACAGACAATAGATTAATATCAGTCAAATTTAACCAGCTTTAACATATGAAACACCATCAATTTCTGGAATCAAGACACCAACTGAAGTTGGAAACATGTACATGGACACTCGATTCGATAAGAAATAATAGATGCATTTCGCTAAATATATATTTTAACCCTTGTATTATATGAGATTAATCCACTTAACCCCTAAACTAAAATTAAAACCTATTACACAGTGAAACTTATAAAAATCATAACAATTAGATACAAATTATAAAAATATTAAATAATCTTACTACTTATTGAATGTATTCTAAATTTTGCTAACTGTGTTTTAATTTTTCTCATTTTTGCTATTTGTGCTTTAAAGTTTGATGAAATGACGAAGTTTCTCTCGTACTTTAAAGGCAAATTTGTCATTTTATAAAAATTTAAAGCACAACAGCAAAATTTAAAGAACTAAGGAAAAAAAATATGATTATTTTAGAATCTTGAGATAAGATATGCTTGATTTGTACTTAATTGTTATTATTTTTATAAGTTTAAGGGTTCAATAAATTATTTTAGTTTAAGTGTTTGATAGACTAATTCTAAATGCATGTATTTGGCCAATGCATTTTCATTTCCCAAAGACATCACAAGTCCCTCAGTAAAGCAATATCATGATTCAACCCCAAATGTATGATTGCAATGCGAGAACTTCTTTTGCCGACCATATGCAAACTAACAATATTATGCATTACACTGCTAGGTCCTTCACATCCTTGTGACTAAAATAAAAAAAAGCTTGAAAAGCACAAATCAAACCTATAACAGGAGACATAACATCAAGACCAGTTCCGGGTGTCATCGGCTGTCCCCCAGGAGTACCAGGCAGGTAGGCTGCAGAGCTAGGAGTCATAGGCTGCCCACCAGGAGTTGATGGCAAGTACGGGCTTGGGGCATTCACTACAAATACATAAAGTTGGTTAAAATAGGTAAATTACCATCAAATAATAATCCAAACTGAGAAGATAAACTACCATAGCCAGAACTGCTATCCCTTGGCGTTCCAGCTTCACTATAACTACCACTGGGAGTGCTAGCCCAGCCAGAACCAGGAGTAGGAGCTTCGTATGACCGAGAAGGTGGACTTCCAGGCTGGAAAAGGGGGGTATAGAACAACATTAATTTTACAAATACACAAAGTAATCTGTAAGGTTTACATAGGCAATGTCAAGTACTTACCTGATACTGTGGACTGGCTCCCCAAGAAGCAGGATTTGCATCTTCCCAATTATCCCTATATTGACATCATAAGTCCAAGAATCATTCTTTTGTTTCAAAATGTACTAGAACATTCTTCAGGAATATTCTACATGATTAAAGGTTTTCTCTATGTTTGATATATGATGCTAGCTCACGAGAATCAATAGCCGATAGTAAATTGCAGGAAATTTTTTCCACTGCACAACAAAGTAGTCACAATACACCACGTAGAACTTTGATACAACAATTATACATGCTTATGGATAACTAAAAAGAAAAACAACTTTGCAAAAGAAAGGACGAAAAAGGGGTCAAACCACATAAGTGATGATAAAGATGAAGTCTCCCCCTAACCCTAATAACAACATAAAGTGGTCTTCTAACACAGCTTTATGGAAAGAGAAACTGTAAGAAATAATGACAGAGACCTTGGACCTACAATTGTTTGAAGACATCTGTTAAAAATGACAGTATCAAGAGAAACCATGGATCGGTAAATAAAGTTTTCATTGCTCCCTTTTCATCTTTGTTCAGATTAGAAAATGAAGCAGCAGGCGATAAAATCTACAGTTATCAAGTGCTACAGAAATTTTAAGGCAACCAGTGCCTGTAAAGTAAAATTAAATTTCATTTAACCAACAGCTGCCATGACCAGCATTATCATAACATGAATTGCTTGCAAAGCAAAGATGCACCAATCACACAGAGATCATACAAAATATTCTCCCCGCTGATATTCAGGGCCTAATTCATGAAAACGCATCATAAAGTGTAGAAAAATAAGAAAACCATTTGGTAACAGTAATTTTCATGGACAGACCTAGGTGGACTCATTGGAGTGTAAGGATTCCATGCTCGGTCACGCATAGGTGTCCTCATGCCATCATGAATAGGCGTTGCTGCAAATGAAGGAGCGAAAAGAAATGAAGAAAAATTTAGCATAATAATAATTTCTTTGACAATAAATGAAAGCATCCAAGCTTCTAAAGAAAGAACCTCCAGCATCTCTCATTGGAGTCATGTACGGGTGCAGTGGAGTCCGAGAAGGATGCATGGGAGTTTCACTTCCCATACCATACCGAGATGAATCACTGTTGAATAAATAACAACAATTATAATCACAAAGATTGAATTATGAAAACTAATTAACAATATTTTAGGTAGAATATCAATTACCGGTATGGGGTGGATACAACAACATTGTCAGAAATATTATTACGATCAACTGCAAATACAACAGCAATTACACTCCACATAGAAAATGCAAAAAATATGGAACTGAAAAATAGCATATATTGATAAAGATACCTAAAATAACTTTCATTTGAGATTCCAACTCAACTCGAACAGATTGGCCTTTGATTTCTACAACCCGCCCACGATAGCCCTTGAAAGGACCCTGGCGAATCTTTACTGTGGTACCAACAAGAGCATCATGCCCTCCTCTTCCACCCCTGTTCCTTCCTCCAGCTGTGGCATTGATTTAGAAATAGATATAATTCTCTGTTAGGCAACATATTAGTGATATTATAACACAAAATATTTTTTGCAGGGGGAATGTTAAAGCTGAGTTAAGAGATTCAATCTGAATCAAATTTTGTTCAAGCAGAAAAAATATTGGTCATTAGCAACTTACACTCAAATGGAGGACCTCCTCTTGGAAATCTCCTTGGTGATGGTGGTACACGAGGGGGAGTTTTGAAACTACCCAATCTTGAATAGGAATCACCCTGAATTAGTACAAGTTTAGCTAAGCATCAGTTTGGCTAAGAATATTTTTGTAGACTTAAATCACTAAATTGATTTAGCTGGTTTTCAATTCAAAGAATTCATGGGACCTTAATCCGTGTGAACTTAATGATTTCAAATATTTCAACCAAAAACGATCATAATGAATTACTATATATATTGCAATTAACATCTTTAGCAGATAGAATGAAGAAAGAAAATATGCTGCTAAAAGATGAATATAAACCAGATTAACTGCAATTTAAACAAGCAATTAATCACAAATACTAAAAATAAACAAACCATTCAGCCCCTAAAAGGACAAATGCAGAGCTCACAACTGTAACTATTCATTTAAGTTCTTGTTAAGAGCATAAGAAAAAAAAAATGGACTTACATTTCTATCACCATTGGCTCGAGTTCCTCCCACAATGACACAAGAATGGGATTTAACACAGATGAATCCAGCATGCTCAAGGTGATGGCGATCATAGATGAAGAGGACTCCTCTGTATATGTGCTCTACAGGACCTTGTTTCCCCTGAAAAGATGAGAGGATAATTAGTGAACTAACATGTGATATTATCACACATCAAACAAAAATTAAGAGTCTCACTTTGCAAGGACCATCAATGATTCTAACAACATCCTTTGCTGATATAGTGTTCTTGTACCGATCTTGCACGTTAAATTTCTTCTCAATCTTGCATTTAATCTCTCTCAATCTAACAAGAGCAACCTCAGGTCTCTCTGGGACTCCCTTGAGAACCTGAGATTAATGATGAAAGGTCAGGAAATTTAAGAAGTGATAGGCTGGCAAACAGCACTGGAGTGATTACTCACCTGAAAGGCTTCACTTTCTACACGTATAATCACACCAAAACTCATATTACTGCACCACATGAATATGAAAACACATATATAAAAAAAACCTCCAAATAAAATAAATAAAAAAAAAAAAAAGAAAAAATGACTCTTCAAGAAACAGAGCTTACTCAAGTAGCACAAGATCATGGAGCTCATATTCTCCAATTTTGGTAACACCAGTTGTTACCTCAGAGCTCTCTACAATATCATCAGCAAAAACACGAATCTGAAGCCAACAGATAATCACATCATTTCCAGACAACAATTTTCCCATCACTGAAGAACTACATAAGAACTAAATCACCATGCAATAAATTTATCACTCACATGTTCCTTAGTCGTATCAGAAAGAATGATAACCACATGCTGCTCCACCTTAACAACCATACCAGTTGCACCTTCCTGGGTACCAGATACAACCTTGACATGATTACCCGGCTCAAAATACTTGCACAGCTCCTTTTCATTCACTGCAATAGTTCTCTGCCAAAAAAGAGTTTGCAGTTCAATGAAAGGAAACCAATTTATACACAAGAGAGAACTATGACTAATTAAGAACTCAAATAATACTTACTGGAAGGTCCTTCATTTCAGGTTTGATGTGAACATTTTCTTCATCAACTTTCTCTACCCATCCCTTAAGGTTCTTCAAATCTCCTTTGACAACAATAACTGCATCACCCTTCACAAAGTGGCCCTTCTTTCTATTTGCAAATAACGTTGACAAACTGACCATATCACCATCTCCATTCTCTCCAGGTTTTCGGAACTTCTCAAGTTCATCGAAAGTTGGTTTAATGTTCTGAGCACTAATTGATTTCATAGAAACAGTTTTGTACATGAACCCATCTTTAAACAACATGCCACCAATGTTCTCAAAATAATCACCAGTCATAGGATCTCTTCTTCGCTCTACCCGAATGTGCAGTTCTCTGAGAACAAAGCAATATAAGAATACGAGAGTAATATTTCACTTAACAACATGTGGTTCCTCAGAATTATAATGGAAAGAAAGCATAAAATCAGTATTACCTAGCTTCATCAACATTCATAAAACGTGGTGGGGGGACAAATGCCTTCTTTTTTACAACCTCTCTTCCCTCCTATAATAAATAAATATATCTAAATTAGCAAAAGAAAAACCAAAATATCTCATAGTTATGAACGAACATTGAGAAGATCATCCTTTACATTTCTCCAGCAAAATATTAATGATGATGATAAAACAGAAAGTAACTACTATTTAAAATACATGATTAGACAGGTTCATATACATACAGTAGATCGAAAAAAAAATTTGATGTCCAAGAGTCTATCACGATCAAGTAGCAAGTATCTACATACCAGTTTATTAGCAAGAGCCTGCAAGTCAATCCTCGGAATTAACTTCACTGTAACTCTCTGCCGCACATTATCTACATCTACTACCTTGGAAAAAAGAACAGGGAAACAAGAGTAATAAATATTAGTTAAGAAAACGCAAGAAACAATACATTAGGTAAGCAAAATTATGAAACATACTTTGGCAAGGTCCCCTTTGTAAGTCCCAATCTTCATTCTGACCCAGGTATCCCTTGCAAGATCTGTTGTTTTACTTTCAACGGACAGAACATCGGTCATTTCTTTGATTGGGACGAGCATTATTTTCTGAGCATATATATTGCGCAGACCTTTACAAGCCTGAAGCAGCAAAATTTTATTCCCTTACTAAAGTTATATGTATCTGCAAACATCAAGGGATGAAATAAACTCCATAAAACAGCGAAAAGCTTGATATCAATGACATACCTCTCTCACATGGGCTTCCTTGTCTGCTTCAATATAAATATAGTTTTTGAGATGATCAAGAGCAATAGCAGACCTGATTTGCAACTCAGATCCTTTATCAATATACTTTTGCATTAAGCAAACAGCTGTTTCTCGTTCACGGCCAATCTGAAAAAATTTACGATAGCTTAATAAATATCTTGAAAAGCAAATAAACTAACAGCCTCTGAGAGAATAAACAGAGAAACTGTAAATCATACCGCACATTTCACCATCCATAACTTTGGGTCTCGAACAGATGGCAAAAGAGCTTGTTGCTCAACATCAGTAGTCTCTTCATCATATTCTGTGTGACTTGACCTAGCATACCTTGCTTGAATGCTTCTCTCCAGAGCTTCAACATCTTCTTGGTCATCCTCCCGAGGGAGCAATGGCCTGCGATGAACCCTTCTACTATCATCTTCATCGGGTAGGTCAGCTCCATTATCAACTATAAAATCTGCACATATATATACAAAATTCAGCCTTCCCGTTACAAAGGGAAAATTCTAAACTATAAGTCTCAAAGGGGGCACCCTTATGATAATATCAAGATAGTCAAATGTTAATCATACACACAGACTTTACTGTTCACAAATTTAACTCACCTATAATAGCTAAATGAAGAAGTTGAATCAATATTGCAAACTTGTAAGCACATGACAGCTTTATGCCCTCTTAAATTTACTTAACGATGATGGGAGCTTCTCTGTTTTAAAAAGACCAATGGCCCCTTGCTTTACAGCTAACATGGATTGCAAATCCACATCCCACTTTTCAATTATTAAATATATATTAGAAGTAACTATCTTCTGTATATCGGAATTCACTAACATTCCAGCCTGTAAGAAGATCAACTGACCGAATAATCCCTATCCTCTAAAATGAATTGCAATTAGAATTCACTACCTAATTCCGTGCGTTTGTGTGTGTATTCATACACAAAACACTTGAGAAAAAAATAAAAGAGTCCATTTCCTTCCAATGTGAAAAGACAAGAACAAAGAACCATTAAATTCATCAGAAATCAGACCAACTCAACTCTATTTTCGCCCAAATACTGAAGCCAACTACCGTGTCTACTAGAATTCTGGACCACAGAGTTCCAATGAAAACCAATTTCACCCTATACCTCAAAAATGTCAAACTGTCAAACAATCGAGCACTGAAGTATCCATATTCATCGTTTATCGCTAATTCACACATGAAAAGCAAATCTTTCACATCCTATCCAATCACCAAATAAACAAACAAAAACACGTACCGTCCTCGGCATCCTCGTCCTCTTCCTCATCTTCATCACTATCGACCTCAGCTTCAAGGTCAAAGAACTGAGTTCCAGACCTCCTCTTTGGCTTCTGCCTCCTGCCACCTCCACCGCCATAGTCATCATCGTCGTCCTCTTCTTCTTCCTCCTCATCGTCCTCCTCAGCGACGTCGTCTATGAAATCTGATCTCCGCCTCTTCCTACTGGAGCCTCCCCTATGTTCTTCTTCTTCCTCTTCTTCTTCGTCATCCATCACCTGCTGCTCCTGGTCATCGTATTCCTCATCATCCGCGTCAAGCTCCTCGTCGTCTTCGTCCCTACGACGAGGCATAGCTTCGATTCAAGTATAAAAATTCTCTCTCAATATTGCTCTAAAATCTGCGTGTGTTGTAGATGTGTGAATAGAAGAATGTGCAGTGTGATTTGGGGGTTTTATTAAATCCTATTTTTTTAACCCTAGATAAGATACTGTAGATAAACGGTGAAGAGAAGACGCAGGAATTAGGGATTTGCCATCCAAATGAGGGTTAAACGGTTAGTCGTCTGCCTCCACTTTACTTCTTCGACACGTGCGCTGTCCGCAGCCGACACAAGTTAAAGAGGATTAAAAATTGCTTTCGATACGGTGTCGTTGCCTTTCATAATCCATTTTCCTTTTTTCTTTTTCATTTTCTAGATGCTGAAGAAAATGGAGCGCGAGAAAAAGAAAAAAGGAAAATGGATTATGAAAGGCAACGACACCGTATCGAAAGCAATTTTTAATCAAAAAAAATTTTAATTTTTTTTAAAATAAAATAGAAAAATAATGATGATAAGAGATATTTATAAAAATAAATTAAAAAAAAATAAAATAATATCTATTATTTTTTTATAGGTAAGAAGACAATTAAACCTTATATTTATAATATGATAATTCTAAATTATGCTTTTGTCTTCTCTCAAAAGCAATAGTTATTATTTTAACCCATTTTTTTTTCTAATTAAATAGGTATTTATAGATAAAAATAAAATTACTTAGTTAGATTCAGTTCGTTTTTAAAAGTTTGAATTTTGAAATTTTTTTAATTTTTATTTGATTTTTAAATAAAAGGAGTACACTCCAACCCATTAAGTCAATTTCAATCTATAATAACATATATCATTGAAATATCATTTTGAAAATAAAATAGTTTACTCGTTTGTATTAAGGTAAATATGTATTAGCTCAAAACCAATCCCTAATGCAAATTTACTGTTATTGAGAACTTCTATGTGCCACACTTGTTATTGCTTTATCTTTATGCATACTATTAATGATTTATACTTAATGGGATGGATACTGATAAAATTTTCACGAAATTAACATAAATTTATTATTAGCTAATATATGATATGAGATAGAAGGCAACATCTCATTTTAAATACAACCAAGTATGAAACAAGCATGCAGCTTTGTAGACGTAGGTCTACATTTATTGGAAGATGCCATAATAACATACTAGATAAAGACAAGACATGTGTAGATAGCCCATAAAAGCAATCAACAACATCTTTTTGAGATGCAAAGGTGGCCAGTCATATGCCAACTTTCACCTCCATCAGGATATGCGTAAGGGCATGAAGGAGTGTAGCGATCCCTTAAAAGCAAGTTCCATGTTGCATTTGGATCCTTGGTTGCGAACATGGTCCAACTAGGAGTGGAATTCTCAAATCTACTATGTGTGATGCGATTGAACTTCTTCACATCCTTGTTCTTATTGATATTATTTGGGTCTATATCAACAGTGAAGACATCTCCATATGGCCTTACAGAATGCAAGAAAAGAGGTAAAGAAATTGGATCAACAGACACTGCAGCAAGATCAGCAGTCACAGCGATACTCTTTCCATCTGGACTAAAAAATGGATGATTTACATGTCCTGCAACATCATCTCCACTTCTTATTACTCTTACAACAACTGATGGATCGGTTGCTTTCACTAGAAACACTGCAAAGTATCCTGGGTCGAGACCATTGTCAGTTTCTGGTGCATCTTCAGGCTTATCACGGGTTGATGAGAATACTATCCAATCATTTGTTGGAGACCATTGGCAATGTGTGTCAGTCCAGGGCCCATTCGTTAGCCTTGTTATTTTGCCATTCCCATACTCTCCTACGTCTGCATTCTCCATTATGTATAGATTCTTGTATTTCTTATTCCCTCCATCTCTTGTAGATCGAAAAACTAACTTCTTCCCTGTTACAATTTTCAGCTCATGCATAAAAACATTAAGAAACTAGTCTTCTATCATTTAAAGAGAAACATAATTTTTTACATGGAAAGCAATTCATCTAGTCACTTACCGTCTGGGCTAGTGGATGGAAAGGCATTATTGAATCCATTTGTGAGCTTTCGACGCTGTCGTGAACCACTAGACACATCGGGGATGGCGCAGATGTCCAATATTTCGCCAGCATTGAAAGAAGGTCCCACGCATACGTATAGTATATCCTTTTTTGGATCTTGATTCCATACGGGTGAGAAGATGTGTTGTGGTTCTCCTTTTGTCTACACAAACAAAGCTCATTTCAACTTTGTATTATCCATGATAAATACCATTAATTCCATATTAATTACTAATTTATCTCAGGCAATTCTATGATCTCTGCTCCGTCTCCTAATAAATATACCTCAAAGACAACGCGCAATCCTTGTTTATCAGCTACCCACACTGCTTTGAACTCATTATCAACGAATGCAAGCTTGGATCCATCCTTGGAAAATGTTGGAAATACACCCGATACTCTGAAGAGTCCTACATCTCGATTTGGAGAATGGAGCTTGTGAAAATTTCTTTCGACATCGTCTCCATGCTGCGCAACCAACAATCTCAGATTACAAATATATTATAGAAAACTTAAGGGGAATTCATTTATTAGTTAGTGCGTACCTTGAGAAGTTCGCTTTTGCAACGATGGTAACCTATGCGCTTCCCACCATCTATGACAAAGGGGTTGAAGTGATCAGCCTTTGGTCTGGTTATTTGAGTGATCTTTATAGCTTGTTTTGGTGAAGCTAAATCAAAAATCTCAATATGCCTATACTGTACTTCTACCCGAATGTCAGTGAATTTTGATTCCTTACGGATAGTTGCCACAGCCACTTTGGTTTCGTTGATGGCTGCCGGAGTTATCGCAGTAATTTCATCTGGGGTCACACGGACTGTCTTACCGCTACTAATGTCTGCTCGAAACACACCCCATAATTTCCCAACCTTTCGATGGAAAAATATGATGTGTTCGCTTCCCCATGTTGGCCAACCACCATTAACTATCACTTTCTTGCGCTCCAGAGGAGGCTTTTCTACGTTCATCACATAAATGTCAGTCTGGAGATCTTCAATCTCACCATTCCACCCCTTTCCTTGGAATGATGCCACCGCTACCTTTTTTCCAGATGGTGACACAGAGGGGCTTAAATCATTCACCCCTGTTATTGAGCAGAAAATCAAAAATCACTTCATGTTTTAAAAGCTGATATAATATAATATATAGGTACGTAGTAATTGACAGAAGAGTGAACCTGATGGGGTGAGGGGTTCAGTTTTTCCGGTCCGAAGATTGGTTTTATAAACGACAGTCCATGGCTGACGACGATCTTTTGGCGGGTCCTTAGTGGTGACATAGACGAGAGAATGATCGATAGTACGATTACCGACCTTATAACCACCGGCAATGCAGCCACTGTCTTCCATGCGAACATCACTGTATGTTCCATAGACATCAGCGAAACTGAAGATTTTGACTTTGTCAGGAAATCGAAGAGCTATGTGAAGCGTCTCGAGGTTCTTATCTCGTTCGGAGATGAAAATCAAGCCTGAGAGACGACCAGAATCAACATCAGATTCTTTGGCTTCGGAAGCCAACTTTGGGCGCTTGATAATTGTCTTGAGAGCTTCAGGTGGAATGACTTGGCAATTGTAATTGTAGGACAACCGGTCAGTCATGTTCAGCTCATCCTGCCTCGACGCAGGTGGAACGGGACAAGAGAATATGTCCAGCGGCACCGGTGGTTTATAGGTCGCGAAGAAGGCAATGCTTCCTCTCTTCTCTGCCATGCCTAAGCCTATCTCTTCTTTGCACTGGTTTGTTTTTAAAGTATACAAGCGAGTGAACACTCTACTTATTTATAATTTCGAAGGGATCAACTTGGAGATGGGAACGGAGTAGTGAGCAATGGAAAACCATTAAGACACAGCCTGTAATAAGATGATTTTTTTAAACGAAATGACGAAACCAAAAATCAGACAATCTTTGTTTATATATTTCTTCTCTATCACTTCCCTTCTAGAAAAAGATGTTAATACATAAATGCAACTTCCAGAACTAAATTTTGGAGTTCAACGTGGTGCGTGGCACCATGCTATGGCAGCCGAAAATATCATCTATTACAAGAAATAATACACAAGAATATAATAACAGTGTTTGGACGTGATTTAGTAAATTCGTGAAATATTGATGTAAATTTTCCAATATCATATGTTATCTATTAGCATATTGATGAGGTTTACATTGACTTGGGCTAAAAAAAAAAACGTTTTTGTATATGTCTTTTTGAAGTCTTTATGGAAATTTCTACAGCTGGGTGTTTGGTACTAAGTTGGTGGGGGAATGTGTATATATATATATGTAGATGTAGCATATAAGCAACGTGTCGTTTAATGGCTAAAAATGTGATTGAAAAATCCTGGTGGTGTATCGTGGCATTACAGGTGGATAAGCAGGTCATTTTCTTTCGATATATATGAAGATGGATTTGAATTTAAATAATCTAATTATTTGATAAATCAAAATTATTATTTAATTTAGTGTGGTAACTCATCCACTTTTACACATCATTTTTATTTTCTAATATTTATTTAATGTGAGATTAAATACAATAATATTTATTTAATGATTATTTAATTGATATTGCCTGGTGTCAAGGCAGAGAGAGAAGTATTCAGTAACAAAATACTATAAGGCAATGTATAAAAGATTATCCGATGTAAAAGCATGTGGCAAATTAGATAAATAGTAATCCCAGCAGCAGAGTAGAGTTTAATTTATATGGGTGGGTCCCTTATATGTACTGTGTCCCGGTCTCTCACATATTTATCACTGGACTATCGTGATTTGCATCTCTACTATTCCGTCGGGCCTGGTTGCGGGTACCAAGTTACAAATCCATTTAGAGAAATGTATAAAAGAAAAATGAAGATGGTTGAACGGGAGTAATAAAATTTAAGTTGGGTCCATAGTCCATATCTTGTTTACATTGTGAAAATTAATTATTCATACATCAGGTATTTCGTTTCTTCTTGTGTATAAATGGAGTATTTGGAAGCCATGAGGGTTTGAGTAAGGCACCAGAAAAAAAAAAGGGCAAATTTCTTGCAGTGTGTAGCTGGGCAAGATGATCTTCAACGACGATGAGAAGATTGTTACCCTTCAAGACTCAGGTTTATGTCTCTTTTCTGCTTTAGTTATTAATGATTTCATTCGTTTGCTGAATATGTTCGTGTGTTGGGATGTATATTACATATTTTTCAGGGTCAAAACCTGTACCAATCATAGAGGGAAGAGTGCAGGTGGTGGGTATCTATAATCGTTTGGTGCCACTTGAAGAGAACAAATTCAGGGTGATGTTGGAGATCACTGGTGGAGATTCTAGCAATGACAGACCAGGATTGGATCTTGTGGCCATATTGGATGTCAGCGGAAGCATGGCCGGAGAAAAGTTGGCAAAAGCCAAAACTGCCATGCTATTTGTGATCAAGAAACTTAGTCCTTTTGATCGTTTGTCGATTGTTATTTTCTCTGGAGATGCCAAAAGATTGTGCCCGTTGCGTCAATTAACTGAGAATTCTCAAAAGGAGTTTGAAAATCTTATCAATGGTTTAAAGGCCGACGGTAATACGAACATCACTGCTGGCCTTCAAACTGGCTTAAAAGTGCTTAACGATCGAAGTCTTACCGATGGGCGGTCGGTTGGTATCATGCTTATGTCCGACGGTGAGCAAAATGCCGGAGGTGATGCTGCCAAGGTTCCTGTCGGTAATGTGCCCGTACACACATTTGGTTTTGGCATAAATCACGAACCAAGGGTACGTTAAAATGATAGTTAAATTTTACATATGAATCAAAAGTTGTTCGTATAACTTGCTGACTAGTTCATGTTTGATAGGTACTCAAAGCTATTGCAGATAATAGCATTGAAGGAACGTTCTCAGAAGTTCAAAATACAGACAATCTGAGCGGATCTTTTTCTCAATGTTTGGCTGGTCTTCTCACCCGAGTTGTTGAGGACTTGAAAGTGACAGTCACCCCATATCCAAGAGAATCGAAGATAGAGCAAGTAATTGCTGGAACCTACCCAAAATCCAAGAACGATGCTGATGGCTCTGTAACTGTTACATATGGTGGTCTTTACGCAAAAGAGGTGCGCAAGGTCTTAGTGGACCTTCTTCTCCCCGCTGTTAGTCAGGAGCGAGGTGCAGATATTCTTGATGTTACTTACTCATATAGGTACGTACTAACTCCAAGCATTTTATACCTATAATCTCTGATCAGTTTGATTAATATCAAGGAATATATATATGCATGCATGCGCAGCTTTCAAGGAAGACCATTTCCTGGGCCTCCTCCAGGGATCTTTACTGTAACCCGCACCGGGAAGTTCATAAATGAACAGGAGAAACCTGAAGTGAAAACTGAGGAGGCACGTCTCCTAACTGCAAGTATGATAAAAGAAGCAAGAGTCATGGCTGACAGCAAAAATCTTGACAATGCTCGAGACAAGCTCATTGAAGCTCAGAACTTATTGGAGGATGTGGATGATGAATCTAACCCATTAATTGAGATGCTGAAGTCTGAGATACAACAGTTATTGAAATTGATGAAATCACAAGAAATCTATGAAAAGAAAGGTCGTCCTTTTGCACTCTCCTCTGAGACTTCTCACGAGCGGCAGCGTTTCGCTGCGAGAGGTGATGTGGAGAGCCTAAGGCTATTTGCCACTCCTCGGATGGACAAATACCTTGAGCAAGCACAGTCTTTTGACGAGGATCCCAGCAAGCCACTGCCCACAGTGGATGAGGATGTGAAGGAAGAAATCGCTGCCAATCCCCTGGCTCCCATTGCTGGTGCTCTTAGCTTCTACATCAAGTCGGCTATTCAAGCTCTCCAAGCCATTGAAAAAATACTCAACAGAGGGCTTTGATTACTCAACTATCTTGATGTGTTTTGCTTTTGCGTTTCAATAAGTTGAACGAGTGTACTGTGTATCCTACTTGTTAACCCTTAAGCTGAAGAGTATTTTGATGATAATAAAACTCAAAGGAACTTTAAGGAAGTACAAGCAATCAAGACAAAAGAGACATATCAAGTTATACAAAGACAAGTAAGATATTAGGATCAATGTACAGATGTTG
>CAOGCB010973831.1:0-10416 GCA_948266635.1 Cnidoscolus chayamansa | reverse complement strand
GAAACCTTAGTGGAGGAATTTCTCAAAGGGAGATCTTTGGGAGAGTGGATGTAGGCAAGGAAGCCGAACCACTATAAATCTCTTGGTTTTGTTTTCTCAAACTCTTCTTTTATATTCATTTATCTCTCATACATATTCTTACTGATGCTGCATTTGTATGTATGAAGTTAGTTAATCCGTACTTACATAAAAAGAATTGTCAAAGAAACTCATATTTTTTAATCAGCTAAACACTGCCACTTTCAGTCTAGTTCTAAGCTTTTAGAAGTTCTAATTTTACTGATCTTGTTTCTTAATCAAAAAGAAAGTGAAAATTTGATAAAGTCCAATTCACCCCCCTCTTAGACTCCAACTAGGGACCAACACCAAGTAATTTACTCTGTCGAGTCGTAGAGTTGATCAACTTTCATCTATTATGTGTTTTTATGTGATTAATAAATTTTATATATATATATATATATATATATATATATCTTATATGTACTTATAATACTTAGTTATTAATCTTGTATAATTAACTTAGTATAAGAGCTTTTTGTGCCTAGTTTTACAAAAACAAATTATAGAGAAGAAATTAAATGGAGGAAACAAAACATTTCATTCATGTTATTTTTCTTGATTTTATTTAAATGAACGAAAATAAAAGAAACAGAAATGAAAATGAATTTTTTTTTCTTCATTTTGAAATGGTGAAAAAAAAAACTAAGTTGTGATGAATTCATAATTTTATTTTAATGTATTTACTATAAAAATAAAATAAAATATAACTACGTAAATAATAAGTAATTTAATGATAATAAAAGGACGATAATTTATTATATATATATCAATAATTTTTTATTATTTAATCAATAAATTTTATTATTGATTCTTAGAGAAATTTAAATATTAAAGATAATAAATATTTTTAATATGTAGCAATTTAAATTATATTTATTTTATCTATCTATTTATTTGCATAATAATATGAGGAACCCTTTTGTTTGGCTTTTGAACAGTGATATGGTAATTTGACATTTCTTTTATCTCTCTCAGAAGTTGCAGCTCCAAACACATCCATGAGTGAGAATTTGAGCTTGCATTTGGGCATTTTTACAACAGAAAATCACATCAAATATTAAATACAAAAGTAATGTTTGGTATTTAATTGATCAATCAATTTATCATTTGCTTTTAAAAATGGTTGCTTGATTTTAATTATTTTTAAAATTTATTTAACTTTAATTTAAATTTCAACCTTTTTATTTTTATCTACATCTCCATCGAAAATATGATGTGATGTATCCGTATAACATAAATATTAAGAAATAGAAAATATCTAAGAAAGAAATAACTCTTAGTTAAATAAAATTAGGAATTTTTGGGTGATGAGAAATAGAAAATATACAAGGGGCATATAAAATAAGGAATCTTTAGGTGATGAAAAATATAAAATATGTAAATGAGATATAACCCTTAAAATAAAAATAAAAAAAAACTTTAAGACTCAACTGAAAAAGAAAAATTTTATCATTGATTTATGAATGTGTGAGGCATGACCTATTTATTTATAAAATTTTCTAAGGCATTTGTCCTTGATTAGGACTCAGTTTATACATGAAAAAATATAAAATTAAAATTTATTGGACTAGCTGTCTTTGACTATGATTCAATATTTGTCTTTTTTCTGAGTATCTTAACATCCCTCTCAAGCTGGAGGTGATGGAACAACTAACTCTAGCTTGCATATGAAAAAGGAAAATAGTTGTGTGGAAAGACACTTGATAAAGATATCAGCTAGTTGCTTAGAATCGGGTAGATGCAGAGGGCGGATGAAGCCTTTGTTGAGTTGGTCGCCGACTAGATGACAATCTATGTCTAAATACTTAGTTCTTTCATGGAACACTAGGTTTGCTGAAATGTGCAAGACAATTTTATCATCGCAGCATAGGGGAACCAAAGTGTGTACTTGTACTTGAAATTATTTAAGCAGGTAGGTTATCTATTGAAGTTCGCTAATTGTGGTTGCCATACTTTTGTACTTTGCTTCAGTAGAGGAACGACCGACTATGGCCTGTTTTTTTTTTATTTCTAAGACATGAGGTCATTGCCTATGAAAATGCAAAAGTCAGTAACAAACTTGCGAGTATCTGTGCAACTTGCCCAATCAGCATCACAATAGGTAGAAAGGGTCAGTTTATTATAGGTCGGGAAGAAGATGTCACGGGACGGGTTCCCTTTGAGAAATTTATGAACCTGAACTGCTGCATCCCAATAGGGTTCTCGAGGAGACTGCATAAACTGACTTAATTGATGAACATCAAAAATGATGTCTGGCCGAGTGAGGTTGAGGTAAAGGATTTTGCCAACGAGCTTGCGGTATCATTCCGGGTCAGGTAGGAGTATTCCTTTAGTGGTCGAAAGCTTGAGGCCTCTCAGTAGGGGAATCAAACTAGCTTTGGCGGTCGAAAGGCCTATTTTATTAAGGATATTTAGTATGCATTTCTTTTGACTGATGTACATGCTAGAGGGGGAGCGGGCGATTTCGATGCTAAGGATGAATTTGAAGTATCCCAAATCTTTGATTGTGAAGGTGTCATCCAACAATTGCTTTGTGTGAAGTAGGTCGACTTCATTGATTCTTGTAAGAAGGATGTACACCCCCGATACATTTTCGATGTTGGATTCTGAATTTTTTATCAAAATATTCATAAAATATTCAGAAACTGGGCAGGACTTGTGATTAGGGATTAAAATATAAAGTTATAAAAGTTAAAGGACTAAAATGCAAAATGTATGGACCAAATAAAAAGAAAAAAAGTTAAGGGACTAAAGTAAAGTTTGGCTAGGGCTAACCTGGAAAGTTAGGATCGGCCGCCGAACCCAATATGCCACACCTCTACTATAAAAAGTAGAGGCAGACTATGGAGGACTTTTGGCAATTCCTCCACATTCCCTCTCAAAACACAGAAACCTCTAGGCCTTAAAAACCTAAGCAAGGATTAAGAAGCTTAACAAGAACTAATAAAAAGTCAAGGGAAAAGATTGAGAGAAAAGAAAAAGGGAAGCAAAGAAGAAGAGGTGGAAGAAGCTTGATCCGAAGCTCACGGTTGATCAGAGCTTCAATTCCATGTTAGTAACATGTTAACTGGTTAGAAATGATGAAGAAATGACAGGAAAGATGCATGCAAATGGAATTAGGTTAAGTTAATGAAATTTGATGAAAAATGAAAAATCGACCAAATGATGAACTAATGACAAATGTAACATAGTAGGATGTGTTAAATGATGCTAGAATACATGCTAGAGATGTTAAAATGAAATGCATGTAAAGGATAGAAGAAATAAAAAAAATGTTTAAGTTTAAGGGAAGTTGATGAAAATGCATGGAATTAATGAAGATTGTGTTGCATGTGTTCAAAATGAGGTTAGTTGAGTAAATATTGCAATGTTAAACGTTTAGAAATGTGTTGAGTTGTATTTGACAGGATTTGAGTATGTTTAAGAGGTTGGAACCTTGGTTTTGGCCACTGCCAAAACCCAGGTTCGACGGACTAAAGGAGGTTAGGCAACTGAAACTGGTAATCAACTTAGAAAAGGAAAGGGAAGTCCAGCTTCGACAGTCGAAGGTTGGACTTTCAGCCACCGAACCTAGCAAGAGAAACTTATGGTAGTCGAACTTGCTGCTGCAAGTGAGACTTTCATCTTTGTAAAGGGAGCTTCGGCCGCCGAACCTGCCACTGAAAGTCCCATGTATATCAATTTCTGGCCTAAATTGCTTGGACTAAGTATGTTATGTTTAATAAGGTTTTATGGTATGTTTTAAAGTATGTTTTAAGTCCATGTTGAGCCTTTAATCTGAAGTCTGGAATATAGGATCGGACTCCGAAATTCAGGGACAACCAGTTATGAACTAGGGATTCATCAAGTATGCTAAAAGTCTCCAAGTGAGTGGATATAAACTCTTTTATGATACAGAAAATGTAATTGATGTTTTTAGCATGCTCACTCATCATAATACTTAGGTTCATGCAGTGTATGCACGATATATGTTGCACTGCATAATTCATAATCTACGACCAGTAATGTTAAGTGATCCAAAAGTCCCCCATATTTATGTTATGTCCCATGGAGACCTTAGGATTTTCTTGGGATCCATATATTATGTTATGTATATGGTAAGTCCATAACTGGCTGAAAGGAGCTGTTGTGGCGCATATTAGTACCTAAGGGAAGTAGCTAGCCCATAATGTATTCGGGTGGTTCTAAGAAGCTGGCTTGCCAATTAGAACTGACCTAGGAATTTTTTGTGACAATATTACCTTATGTGAAATGTTTGAAGGTGATGCATTACACGGTCACAAAAATGAATGTTTTATGATGTTTTATCTATCTTCTCACTAGGCTATTCAAATAGCTTACCCCTTTGTATCCCTCGCCCATCCCCTCTCCCCAATTCGTTTTTCATAGGTTATGCAGGAAGAACGGAAATGGCAAGGTATAGTCACGTATCCCAATGGTGATTATGTTGTTTGCCCTTGGATATGTAAATCTGTCAAAAAATATGTTTTATAATCTCATGTATTATGTTAATGTTTATGTTAAGATTTTGGTACTTATGTATATGTCCACTACGTTTATGTGTACAGGTATAATGTAAGACATATGTACTAGGAATTTAAGTATTCCTTATATTAATATTGTACCAAAACTCTTTATTATGCATGAGATTACATGTTAACGTTCATGTTTATATAAATGTTATGTTAATGTTAATATTTACGGCTTGTTAGGGTTTCGGTAACCTTCGCGTGGTCCGAATTCTAACATCGGTGGCAATCTAGGAAGGCAAGCTATTACAGACTTGGTATCAGAACATGTGGTTCAAAAGATCAGACCTAGTCATGCGATGTTAAATGTCTATAGAATTTTATGGGGTAAACACCATAGGGAATACATGTGCATTAGGGAGTCAATGTATAATGTCATGGCAGTGATGATGAATATACTAAGTATAATATCATTTTATACTATGCATATGAATGATGTTTATGTGAAATGCTATGTAAGTTCATGTGATGACACGTGAACTAAATGTCATGTTAATGATATATATGTTTCGTCTTCTTAACAGAAGCGAATATGAGGGGATCATGACGATTTGCTTGTTTATCAGGTGCTCCACCTAAACATGCGGGTATGGAGGATCTCCCAAACACCTCCATAGTGAGAGGCAGAGCATGACGAAGCTCACGGGGAGATACATCAAGGGACTCACGAAGGTCCTTCGATGTAAACAGGGACAGGGCAGAGCCTTCTAGAATGTTAGTGGGTGATCTGCCAATAGAGAATAAGGAACGTAGAGATGAGAACTTGGGCATGGGTATTGGAGGAGTAATGGAGGGATTCATTAGTAGATAGGGAGTTGCCATTGCACTTGGGTATGCACCTCCACCACCTTATTACGGATATGGGAGCAGTTATGGGTATTCCGAAAATGACACCTCAGGACGATTAAATTTCCCATCTTACCCTCCATATATGCCATATCCACTATATTACCCACACTATCCCCCATATGGAATGTATCCACCTTACCATGGTTACCCAGGGCCAATACTAGAGAACCCCGCAACTTCAGCTCCACCAGTACCATAGCCCACTATTGAACCAGTTGTCCTATCATCACAGCCAAATAGAGCAGCTTCGGGTGAGTAGTGATAAGGCTAAGATGACAAACTACTTGAAATCTGATGCTCCTAAGTACAGAGAGGGAGACGATCCATTCGAGTACATCAAAGCCGTGAAAGTTATAACAAATGAGTCGAGGATAGCAGGGCAATTCAGATGGCCGGATTCACACTTTGTTGCAAGAAGGCAAAGGAGTGGTACCAAATGTATATAGAGCGCCGAGTAGATGATCTGACATCGGATCAGTTTGTAATGGAATTTACAAAGTGGGCATTCCCAGACAGTTCACGGGAACTCAAGATTCTAGAGTTTGAGCAACTTCGACAGCCTGATGAGATAGGTGTAGATGAGTATACGGATCAGTTTACTAATCTACTACAACAATGTAGGTCAGGAATACAACACAGAAAAGAAGAAAGCTAGAAGGTATGCCATGAGACTTCATAGCAGGTATTCATCACTGATTATGGTAGTAGAGAGAGAAAGTTTTTATGCCATAGTGGATGCTGCCAAAAAGATGGAGGCAAATGCGATTATCAGGGAGAGGTGTCACCTCGATCAGCACGCTAGGGAACGTCAATATTTCCTAGGGCTACAGATATAGGGAGGCTCAATCTCACCTCTCTTGCAGCTACAACCCTAGGAGAACAGAGAGAAAGAAAAAGTTCCAAGAAGAAAAAGAATAAGTTATGTAATAAGGTCAAGTTAGGGCTCAAAATAGGAAAGGGATCGAGTTTAGAGTCGATCCGATCCGCTTGTGCTAGATGCGGGAAGCCGCATAAGGGTCCGTGCAGGTTTGGGACTACAGCATGTTATAGATGTGGCCAAAAGATTCATTTCTCCAAACAGTGTCCCAACATGACAAGACAAGCACCGACACAACAGACGGGTACGGGCAGTATAGCTCCATCAGCTACTAGCCAAGTTCTGCAGCTGCTCCGCAGGGCTGAGGTTAGGGAAGAGCTCAAGGAGCAAGACCCTCAGATAGAAGGGCCTATGGCACTAGCTAGGATATTCACCATGACATAGTAGGAGGCTAACACCTCAAACACGGTGATATCGGGTACACTTATGATTGGTTGCACTTATGTTCATGTTTTGCTAGATCCAAGTGTCTCTCACTCATTTATCTCATCGAGGGTAGTGAGTAGTATCGGGTTGATTGCTGCTCTAATGGAGTGTCCATTATGGGTTAGTAGACCTAGATGTGATCCAACATTGGTAGAGATGAGCTGTCAGTGTTGTCCAATTTTCATTGTGGGTAGGTGCATTCCAGCAGACCTAGTGGTGTTCAATTTGACAGATTTCTACGTTATACAAGGTATGGATTGGCTATCACTACATGATGCTACCTTGGAATGTAGGAATAAGGTAGTAAGGTTCAGAGGACTGGATGGATCATATGTCCCGTTTCAGAGGGACACAACAGGTACGCCCACGAGTTTGATATCTTCTATGCAAGCACATAGATTGCTTAGGAAGTGGTGCTAAGGATTTATAGCCTATGTTAGGACAACAGATCAAAATGTGAGAGAAATAGAGTCGGTGCCAATAGTGAGGGAGTTTCCTAATGTATTTCCTACAGACCTTGCAGGTTTGCCACCTGACAGGGAGATAGAGTTTGAGATAGAATTATTACCGGGTGTCAGACCCATTTCTATCCCGCCCTACAAGATGGCTTCTCTAGAATTGAAGGAGTTAAAGACACTAATGGGTGCTGAAACCATCTCGTTCCCAAATTAAATTTATAGTAGTGAAAACCGAGATTGATCCCTTAAGAAAGTGTTGGAAATTGAATTCCTTTGGAAGCCAATAATTAAATAAATTTTGTGAGAAGAAATCTGTAAATGAAAAGAATGAACCAAAAATGAATAAATAAATATCAGTAGAAAACTTCTTCAGTTTGAGATCTAATCTCAATTTCGGATTTATTACTTGATTAATGGTGCAAGAATTATTTCTCACCTAACTCACTAAGTCAGTTCTAGTTGTCAAAAACGCTTTTGCAATTAATCTTTCCTTATCCGTAAATTAGTACAGAGACGCTCTAGTTACTAATTCTAAAAAGATAATCGTAGGAGACGCTCCAATTAATTTAATCTAACAATCGCATTAATAATTAGAAAAACCCGACTCAAACAATGAATTCAAGACACATGATTCATTTAAGCTAGGCTATCTTATTTCACAAGAGAATTTATGTATGTGCTAGGTATACAGACCTCTTGATTTACCATTAGTTACAAATTTAGAAGATAATTATGGATCCACTAACCTATATGGCAGAACACAATTCGAGTAAAGCGAACAACGACACTAATTAGACATTTATAGGAATTATATTAAACAAATTAAACAAAAATAAATTTGATAATGAAATAAATGAAGAAATCAGATAAGAATAATTAAACCTCTCAGGTAGAATAAACTGAAATCTTGATTAGCTTCCAACCGAAATAAAAAGTGTTTAGCCGATGACGACCATTAGAAACAATGAGAAGAAATAAGAGAAAAGTATTCTGAAGAAACTATGTTGTACTTTTTCCTTTAGTTGCCTATCCTATTTATAGGAAAAATGATGTGAGCACATCCCACTTGGAGTCAATTGAGTCATCACTTCCACAATGACCAATTACAAGGTCAATGGCAAAAGGACTCAAAGGAACTTCTACTGGACTTAGGCAACTATATATGATTGAAGATATGTTCATTACTGAGGGTGGACAAAGGTTGGTCCAGCTCACCATATTGGAACCAAGAGAAAAATCAACTTTTCATGCGTGAACAGTAGCCAAGTCGCGCCCGTGCCTGGAAGAGTCGTGCCCGCGAAAAGTTTCTGTCTCTCAGGGAGCATTTTCGAGACCGCGAATTGGAATGTCGCGCCTGCGAAAAGTTTCTGTCTCTCAGAGAGCATTTTCGCGACCGCTAATTGGAATGTCGCGCCCGTGAAAAGTTTGTCTCTCAAGGAAGCATTTCCGCGACCGCGAATTGGAGGGTCGCGCCCGCGACCGACGAATCAGAGTCTCTGTGTAATTTATTGCAAAGTCAAGCTCGCGACCCGTTAAGTCGCGCTCGCGAATTTTGGCATTATTTCTGCGATAAACCCTATTTCATTAAGGGTATTTTAGGTTTTTTACTTTATTTCATTAGAAAACCCTAGTTTTGTATTATGGCTATATATAAAGGCCACTTAAAACATTAGAAGGCAACTCATGAATGAATTTTCTTTATTATCATTGAATGATAATTGACTTCTCCAAGAAAGTCTTGGTTCTCGACATTGCACAACGAATAAGGTTAGTATACAATTGTGTGAATCTTGTTTCCTGTGAGTGTTAATTTAATCAATCCATTATAAGCGTTCTTAATTGAAATCAATTAAGGGTTCTTTAGATTGGGGAATTAATAACTAATCTATAAATCAATACTAAGGTATGTGTCTTTTCAGTCTCCAATATGCTAGGGTTCCGCATCAATTGGTATCAGAGCTAGAATTAGGGATAATTCTTTATTGTCCTTTAAAATTTTCGTGACTTCTGATTTGTTGAATCTAATAGTCATCATCATCCAAACAAACCATTGTTGATCTATTCGGGTTTGGTCAAATTCGATAATTCCGTTCTTTTGGCTATATCTTTCTCTATACAACTCCGAATTTGATGATTCAAAATCCATTGGATTCGTGAGAAAAAGTACTTCAATTTAGTAGTAGATCAAAAAATCAAAATTGTTTGGGAGAAATAGCTGAAACCAGGATCGAAATTTCTGATCCAGAAAATTGTCAAATCTGAAATTTTGATGATCTATTGAGTATACTGATATTCTGGAAATTTTCAATTGTTCTAAGTCACAAGTTTATTGATTTCTAGAGCAGAAGTGGGTTTGGTTTTCTTAGAACATTAGATACTTACTATTTATTGTTCAAAATATTTATTTTGTTTGCTTTCTTTGATTTAATTATTTGTCGAGTCTACATTACATTCGGTTAACCTAGATTTGCATACTTAGGGAGAACTTCATGTTTAAGCACATCGGCCTCGTCAATCTTTTTCTAATCTTAGTTATCAGTTTTGGTGTTTTCAATTTATTTCGTTTCTTGACTTCCATATACCTAGTTTGGTATATTGCCATTATCAAACATCCAATTTTTATTGCGCACAAAATCTAACACTTGTGTGCTATTTGTCCGTTTTAAATTTGGTCAATTTGCTTCTAGTATTGCTGCTTTCTTTATTGTTAGTAATTTCATTGATTTCCTATAACTTGAATCTAACTATTGTGTGCTGGATTTGTGTTCGGAAGTGCAATTTTGAGATTCCATGTGAGTGTTGAGTGTAAACACGTGAGAAAGTGAGTTGAGAATTGCCAACATGTCTGGACAAAATAGTGAAAGTGTTGCTAATCCTAACCCTGATTTTAATACTATGTTTAACTCCCTCATGGAGGGAATGCAACAATTGAGTGGCAGGATGGAGAGTATCAATAGCCGCATGGATGACATGGAGGACGATCTTCGGGCTTCTAAGGCCAAAGGAAATCAGAGGAGGAATGATACATATTTTGAGGAAGACGAAGAAGTCACAACCACACTTCGTCCAAGAAGAATGGGAGGACGTGATAGAGGCCCACAAGTGAATGAAAATCTGAACTCCATCAAAATGAAGATTCCAAGCTTCAATGGTAAGGTTGATGTGGATGCTTACCTAGAATGGGAGAGGAAGGTGGAGATGGTGTTCACTTGCCAAA
>CAOGCB010973652.1:0-12859 GCA_948266635.1 Cnidoscolus chayamansa | reverse complement strand
TTAAGTTTCTACATCATTTAGACTCCATTTGAGTCACAAAAGCACCATTTCTCATTTCTGCAGATTTACTATAGAATTGTATTTCTTTACCTTTGATTCATCATTTGATCTACTTAAACTCAATTCTAGCCAAAGTTATCAACATAAAATTTTTAGCCAACAACCTAAGCTAGGTTCATGCCAAATTTCATAATTTTATCACCTCATTAAGGTCTCTAATTCCTTGAAAATATTTACTGTTCTATATTGAAATTACAGAACCAACAGATTGACCTACATGTGTTCTTCCTACTTTTTCATCCACGATTTGATATAATTTCACAAAATGGTCTCTAAACATTTGTAGCTAACATCATAAGCTTTCTACCGGTATATCTTTTATCAATTTCTGATATCATTTGGGTCTCCAAAACAGTGACACAAGGTTACTGTACATGCTGTCAAATTCCCAGTTTTCACCCTTTTAAAACATTTTCTCACTTCTTCCATTTTCTATACCTTGATTCAAAACTAAAAATCTTATTTTAATCATCTCTACTCATTTTCCATATTCTAGGTCAAATTTTAAAGTTTAACCCAAATTCCTCTTTTTCATAAAAACCCTTTACTATATTCAAAGTAAGAAGGTTTTATGTAGCTAACCTTAATTAAGCTTTGGTACTGCTTCCTCTTCCTCTTTCTCTTCTTCTTCTTCTTCCTCTCTTCTCCTTTCTCTTTTTCCCTTCCTTTCCCTTTCTTTCCCGTTGCCCCTCTTGTGTGAATCTGCTGGTAGATTCTAGTTTAAGTGCCCAAGTGTGATTTTTATGCTTAAGCCACTATCATTGACTTTTTCAACTCTTATCTCTTTTACTTCCACAATAGATTTTTGACTTAGTTTTTACTTAAGTGTAGCTTATATGTGTCTCAGCCACTAATGTGGACTTTTCAACATTTAATTTTTTTTTTATTTCTTTTCCTTTCTATTTTATCTTTTCCTTTATTTATTTCCCTTCATTTTCTTTATATTAACATTTCATTTTATGTACCTTCCAATTTTTCCTTTGTAGTTCTATCACTTTTACCTCAATTCTTCCTTTCCCCATTAGTTTCATTTTGCATTTCTTTTGCTTCACTATTTTCCCTTTTTAATTTCTCTTCTTAATTCTATTTCTTAACTTAATTAATCACTTACTTGTTAATTGCATCCTTTTAGGTACCTAACTTCTAGACCCAAAAATCCGTCCGTAACACTATTTTCTGACTGAGTTCCAAAAAAAGTATTTAGGGACTCTATACATTTAGGCATGAAGATGGGAATTTTTATATCTCCGATAGGGGAGATCGACTGTGAGTGAGTACGAGCGGAACTTTGTACGGCTGAGTAGGTATGCAAGAGAATTTCTACCTATAGAGGAGAGCAAATATATCTGCTATGAGTAGGGTTTACGAGTTTTGATGAGTTGAAAGATATGTTCACTACAACACCTGTTCTCACACAGCCATAATCAAGGAAGGATTTCGTGATTTATAGTGATGCATCACATAATAGATTGGGTTGTGTACTGATGCAAGAAGGCAGAGTAGCTACGTATGCTTCCAGACAACTGAAGGTACACGAGAGAAATTATCCGACACATGATCTGGAGCTTGCAGCTATAATATTCACATTGAAGATTTGGAGGCATTATCTCTACGGAGAGAAATGCTACATCTATATAGATCACAAGAGTCTGAAATACCTGCCTACTCATAAAGAACTAAATTGAAGACAGCACATATGGATGGAGCTAATCAAGGATTACGATTGCATCATTGATTACCATCTAGGCAAGGCGAACATTGCTGTTGATGCCTTAAGCAGAAAGAATATGGTGTCATTGAGAGTGCTGAGTGTTAGACTAGCATTGGCTAGTGATGGAGTTGTTGTGGCACAATTGACTGTACGACCTGATTTTCTACAGCAGATCAGGGAAGCATAAAAGAATGATGCAGATGTGGTTACATGGGTCGAACAGTTTAGAGCAGGAAAATCAGCACAAAAAGAGTTGAAAAAAGATGGGTGCTTGTATTACTGTGACAAACTGTATGTACCTCCAGTTGATGGTTTGATGAAAATTATCCTTACTGAGGTGCATACTAGTCCATATTCCATGCACTCGGGCAGTACTAAAATGTACCAGGAGCTGAAGAGCAAATATTGGTGGCCTGGTATGAAAAAGGAGATTGCAGAATTTGTAGTTAAATGTCTGACATTCCAACAAGTAAAAGGAAAACATCAAGTACCTTCGGTTTGCTACACCCTATAGTAATACCCAAGTGGAAATGGGACCGAGTAACGATAGATTTTGTCACTAGTTTGCCACTCATACAGAAGAGACATAATTCTATCTGGGTGATTTTAGACAGACTAACTAAGTCTGCACACTTCTTACCGGTCCAGATGAATTATACACTTAAGCAGTTGGCTGAATTGTACATATAGGGGATTGTAAGGCTACATGGAATGCCATCATCGATTGTTTCAGATATTGACTCAAGGTTTACATCAAGATTTTAAAAGAAATTGCATGAATCTCTAGGTACTTGATTGAATTTTAGTACAACTTTTCACCCTCAGACAGATGACCAGTCAGAGAGAGTGATACAAGTATTGGAAGATATGTTACAAAGTTGTGCTATTGACTTCGAAGGAAATTGTGAGAAATACTTACCACTTACTGAATTTGCATACAATAACAAGCAAGTATACAAATGGCACCGTATGAGACACTATATGGATGAAAATTTCGGACTCCTATCAGTTGGGTTGAGGCTGGAAAGAGTCATATAGTGGGTCCAGATTTGATCAGACAAGCAAAAAAGAGTGAAATTGATCAGAGAAAGATTGAAAGCTGCTAGTGATAGGCAGACATCTTATGCAGATATGAAGAGGAAAGATATTTAGTATTAGGTTGGGGATAAGGTTTTCTTGAAAGTGTCTTCATGGAAAAAGATAATCAGATTTAGGAAAAAGGGAAATTGAGTATGAGATTTATTGGTTTCGAGCGTATTGGACCACTAGCCTATAGGTCAGCATTACCACCAAAGCTAGATTGGATTCATAATGTTTTTCACGTATCTATGCTCCGAAGGTACCGGTTAGACCCCACTCATGTAGTTCCATTAAAGAAAATGGAAATCAACCTAGACCTGACTTACGAGGAAGAGCAGATTCAAATTATGGCTAGAGAAGTAAAAGAATTGAGAAACAAAAGTGTCCCATTAGTGAAGGTTTTGTGGAGAAATCATAAGTCCGAGAGGCAATGTGGAAAAGCGAAGAGGTAATGAGACAACAATATCCAAAGTTGTTTGAGTAGGACTAAACTTCGAAACGAAATTTCTTTTAAGGGGGGAGAGTTGTAACACCTTGAAATGTAGATAAACAAGTGTGTAATGTCAAAATGTGAATATGTACATAAATGATTGAATAAAGAATATTTTTATCATATGTGAATTTTAATAAAAATAATTTATATGAAAATAATCTTGAACATGATAATGAAAATGTTTGTATTGTGTTCCTATTTTGGAAAATTAATTGATGTCTAAAAATAATGAATACTATACCAATAGAAAGTTGTAAATGTTGGCTACAATTATTCAGAATACTAGTTTACCAAATGATATTGTTTAAGGCATGAAAATATAGTGAGAACAAGTAAAGGTCTAAACTTTCGGATTACTGAATTTCAGTATAGAGCAATCCGTTTTAATTTTATATGGAAGCCTTAATGACCAGATAAAATTATGAAATTTTATATAAATCTTATTTAGGATATTGGCCATAATTTGCATGTTTTGCACTTTGTCAAAAACAAAGCCTAAACTGGTGAGATATATCCAAAAGCTAAAAAAACAGGCTGAACCGAAACCCATGAAGGGTGGCCGGCCGTGGCTTGAAAGGGGCATTCAATCCAGCCCAAAACTTGAATTAAAAATAGGCCAGCCAAAGGAGGAAGTGAGTTGGTATTTAAGGGTGAAAATGGGATGAATTTGTGTCATTTGAGACGAAACAAAAACAAGCTCCAGATTTCCTTCACCTCTCCACCAAAACCTCTCCACCTAAGAACCCATATTTCTTTCTTCTTTCTTTCCCCACCAAACCATCATGCGTGTCCATTATTCTAAACTCCAACTAAGCTAAACTAAGAGGGGAAGTAGTAGCCACCATTTGGAGACCAAAAAGTGAGAGAGAGCCACCAAAGAGAAATGACCGAAACCCTCATCTCTCCGTCTCCTTGTGATCAATTTGTGAGCTGGTTGGAGAAGAGAGAGTTCACCACATTTTGGAGCACTAGAAGCTTAATAAAGGTTAGTAAAAATGTATACCCGAAGATAAGTGAGTGTTTCTTCTATTATGATCATGCATGTCATGATCTAAGGCTTGCTTTTGTAGGTTGGATATCTTTCCACAAAAACAAAATCAAGGGCTGTTGAAACCAGTGTTTGGACAAGGAAATCGAGAATTAAAGGACCAAAAAGAAAGGGAAAATCTAGTTACACAAAAGGTTTGGTGATATACATGATACTTGTATAAAAAAATATAGGCTGTTGCATGTTGCTTTTGAATGATTGTTGTAGTTGTTTTGGACGTGGAAATGTATACGTATTTGGAATGGGAATGATTGTATAATGATCATGAATATGTATGGAAGTATTGGATGGAAAAATGGAGGATTAAATCCTCATTAAAAGAATAAATTCCTAACCCTAACTAAAGGTGACCGATGGTGAAGGATGGAAGGACCAACTTGGACTAAAAAATTATTTTATAAATAAATACGTAATTTGCATTGTGGACCGCATTGTACAAATTAAAAATGGACATAGACAATGGATTTTATGAACATAAATCACTTACAAGAATTTTGTATACAGGGACTAAACCTAGATTTTTACCTAAAGGACAAAAATAGACCATTTGGAAAAAATCAAGGATCAAAACAAAATTACCATAGGTACCAAATTGAATAATGACAAATAGATTTAAGACAGTAGGTCTGGAATATTTTTGGGTTAGATCCACACAAATAAAGTCCAAAAATTGCCTAAATCAAACTGAGATGGAATTATGGACTAAATTTATTAAATTGTAAAAAATTTAGGACCGAATTGTAATTTACTTTAAGAGCCCAATTATAAATATTGGAGGAATTTTGAGTAAGAATTAAACATAAAATATTCTATTTTATGAATAAAATGGAATTATGGACTAAAATGAATAAATCGTAAAGAATGTAGGACCGAATTGTAATTTACCTTAGAAACCAAATTTTTAAATACTGATCAGTAAATTTTGACAGGAATTTTGAGTATAAATTATACATAAAATATTTAAACTTATGAATAAAACCGAAGGTGACAAAATTTAGGTGAATTAGATGATAATATAAATTTACCTAAAACTCACTAAAATAAATCATTAGAAGTAATTGGACTTTTTGGTAAATACATATAACTCTAAATTAAATGGAAAAATGAATTATAAATAAAAATTTCCCAAAAATATAAATGGTAGAAATAAATAATTAAACAAATAACCTAGTAAAGGTATAAAGAAAATTACAAAGGATTGAAATTTAATTAAACAAAATTGGCTAAATTGTACTAGAAATTTTAAGGAAGCCAAATAAGAAATATAACATTTATATTTCAAACAAAAGAAGAGGAAATGATAAAAATAAAAAGTATAGATTAAAGATTAAGTTTTTGAATTATATAAATGAATAAGGAAAATATATTGTATAGAAGTATTAAAGTACATAATCAAAGATTTATTAAAGTGATAAATTATTCTGAGATGAAATAAATTGAAGAAAATGTGATAATATCATTATGCGGAAATATATATAGCCCTAAGATTATTGTGTTAGAAAAATGAGACTAGTAGATAGCTATGGCATGCAATTGATCCATAGATCTGCCTATGTGATAGCAAAGATACAGTGAGATACCCTGATGTGCAGGTGTATAGTGAGGTACCTCAAGTGGTTTAAGCTTGGTTCGCTTTCCACAATGATTGATTGAACGATTAATTGAAAATTTTATCAATGTGACTGAGTGGCTTCGGCCCAAATATGTTTCTATGACTAATGATTGTATCTGCATAATATTCTTGAGCTAAATGTTAAATTGTGAATTAAAATAATTATGAATTGAAATTATTGAGAATTGAAAATGTATATTGATAAATTGAGAATTTGACTGAAAGTATTATTAAGATTATAATATGATGGAATTGTGCACATAGATTGATTATGAACAAATCGGAATGGGAATTGATTTACATTTCAATATTATTATATTATTGTTATTTTCTACACCCACTGAGAAAAAAAATGCTCAGCATACTGGTTTTTACCATACGCAGGTACCAGTCCTCGACGACAGTGATTGCTGAGGCTTGAAAAGAGGAGTCTACAAGAATCGTGACATATGTAAATACTTATTTTATAATATTTTGACATGTACTAGGGATTTATATTTTAAGATGTAATTAATGTAACTCTAGATTTTAGTTTGTAATACAAGAATGTTAATATTTAAGTGATTTTATTTTATAATTATTATTTGCTATGATACGAATGAAAAATAGAGGTAGCGCAGCCCGTCGGGACTCTCGGGTCTTGGTGAGAGGGCGCTACAAAATGTTTCATCTTTATGAGAGAGGAAGAACACCCAAGTATACCTTGAGTAGTCATCCACAATCATAAAGGCATAAGCCTTGCCTCCTAGAGTCATTGGAGTAATTGGTCCAAAAAGGTCTAAATGTAATAATTCTAGTATTCTTGAGGATGTGATAGCATTTTTAGGTTTAAAACTAGTTCTTGTTTGTTTTCCTAGAGAGCAAGTTTTGCAGGGATGATCTTTTTCAAAGTTTAGCTTAGGCAGTTCTCTGACAAGATTTTTTCTAGATATTTTGGAGATTAAGTGCATACTAGGACGTTCAAGTTTCTTGTGCCATAGCCAACTATTTTCATTTAAGGTAACTAGACATTTTTCACTAAATTGAAAGTAATCTATATCTAGCATATATACATTTTCATGTTTGGGAGCTACAAACAATATATGATCATTTAAATTTACAATTTCATAGTGAATGTTGAAGAAAGTTACCTTAAAACCTTTGTCACATAGTTGACTTACACTGAGAAGATTGAATTTTAGTCCATCAACTAAGGCAACATTTTCAATGCTTGATTAATGACCAATTACTCCATTTCCAGTTATTTGTGCTCTATCCTTGTCACCAAATCTAATATATCCTTCATTTTTCAGGGTGTGTTTGGTGAAGTAGTCTTTTTTTCCTGTCATGTGCCTTGAACATCTACTGTCAATGCACCATTTTCTGGAATCCTCTTTATTCCTAAAGCATACTTGTTAAATAATTTATCAGATTTTAGGTACCCAAGTCTTTTTGAGTCCTTAAAAGTTAGTGCTATTAGGTATGGATCCTTTAGGTACCCAAATCATTTTTACCTTTGAGGATCCCCTTCTAATAGCACATGAATGAATCAAATGACCAGCTTTATTGCAGTAAAAATATGTAATAGTAGGCAAATAAAATGAGGTTGCTCTAACAAAGTAGTTTCTGTATTTGTTTTATTTAGACATGCTCATAAATCATTTTCCAGATTTTTCACTTGACATTCTTTGTGATCCTAGAAGCAGGTCTAGATTATGTTTTTCTTTTGTGAATCTAGACAGATCACTAGTCAATGTTTTTACCTGTTTCTCAAGATTTTAATTTTTCTTTAGAAGCATTTCATAGTTTTTGCTTGACTTTTCTAGACTGATTTTCTATTCACTAAGCAAACCTAGTTGAATTCTAAGAGATTCATTTTCCTTCTGAACTTTTTTCAAGGAATTTAGCTCAAGTTTTAGTGTCTCATTTTCTGATTTCAGATGACTATATTTTTTCTTGTAATTTTGTCTTCATCATAGACTCTAGCAAAAGCAATTTCTAATTCTTCTACATTTGGAGAGTCAGAATCAGTTACCTCATGATTAGTTCTAATTGAAGCTTCAGAGATCTCTTCAAATGACATTCTATAGACTTCAACATCTTCTCTTTCATCTTCAATGGAGCTTGTACCTGAAGCAATCCATACAGTAGCTAAAGATCTTTTTCCTTGTCTTCTTTGCTCCTTTTCTTCTTCAATCTTGGACAATTAGGCTTAATGTGTCATGGCCTATTGAACTCATAACAGACTGACTCTTTCAGTTCTTTTTTAGTAGGAGAAGTTGCATCTTCTGTTGTAATATATTTCTTGGCAAACTTCTTGTATCTTTTTCCTCCTTTCTTGAATGCCCTTATGAATCTTATGGCTAGTATAGCCATTTCTTCATCATCACTGGAACAACTTGAAAAATCAGATTGTCCATACTTCAAGGCAACTGATTTGGACTTCTGTTTTGCTACTTTATCTACT
Organism: Cnidoscolus chayamansa; assembly: GCA_948266635.1. Taxonomy (NCBI): domain Eukaryota; kingdom Viridiplantae; phylum Streptophyta; class Magnoliopsida; order Malpighiales; family Euphorbiaceae; genus Cnidoscolus; species Cnidoscolus chayamansa. The sequence continues at coordinate 4,409 of CAOGCB010973652.1, read as the reverse complement.
TTTAGGGCTATATTTTTCTGTCTTTATTTTTCTGAAGACTCCTTCTTAAACATCATCTCATGAGCAATTAGTGATCCAATTAGCTCATCATAGGTGAAACTTAAGAAGTCTTTGTTATCAAATATAATTGTAGTTTTGGCTTCTGTGGTAGTAACCTTAGGATCTTTTTTACTAGCTCTTTTTCATTAAATCTTTTTCCTAGTGATTTTAGGTGATTAACTAAATCCGTGAATCTGGTACTCATATTTGCAGTTGATTCTCCTAGTTTCATCTCAAATAATTCATAATCTCTTAGCAGCATATTGACTTTGGACTCTTTGACTTGATTTGTTGCTTCATGTGTAACTTCAAGTTTGTCCCATATTTCTTTTGCTGAATCACAACCAGAGACACGATTATATTCATTCAAATCTAGAGCACAATGTAAAATGTTTATAGCTTTGGCATTTGTTGAAATTCTTCTCCAATCATTATTAGTGTATTCTGCTTCTATCTTAGGAACAAGAGCTTTACCCTCTTCAATTTTCATAGGAATGAAAGGACCATTTTGTATAATTCTCCATTCATCAATATCCACATTTGAATAAAATTTCTCATTCTTGTTTTCTAGAAGGAGTAATTTGAACCATTAAACAAGGGAGGTCTTGTGATTGAGTGACCTTCTGCTAAAGGTGTAGGAACTCTTGCATTGTTTGAAGTACTAGCCATTCTAGGATCTCTTTAATATTGTTAGTCATTGAGCAATAAAGTTAGGCTCTGATACCAATTTGTTGTCCCAAAAATAAATGACCAAGAGGGGGTGAATTGGTCACTTTTTCAATTTAATCAAAATTTCAATTTCTTGCTCTAAACTCTTGCGAAAATTTATGGATGAATACTTCTAGAGTGCTATCTAATCAGATCAATGTGTAAGAGGTTCATTATCTTAAGATTTCATAATACAAAATTAGCTAGCTAATTTTTAGCATGTGAAAAAGTTACTGTTCATGTTACTGTTTACATTGTTGTTCACCCTGAAATTAGCTAGGTTCTTAAGCTTGCTAATTTTGGCATCTACCTTAATGATTTCATAATGCAATCAAATAAACACCAATATTTATCATTCAGTAAACTCAAAATACATTCATAAGTAATCAAATACAAGAGATTAGGGAGGAGAAAATTCAAATACTGGAATTTATAGTGGTTCGGCTAAACGGCCTACGTCCACTCTTCTGAAGCTTTCTCTTGAGATCTTCACTCCACTATCTATCTCTTTTGATAGGTGAGAGATGAACCAATTACAATCCTCCAAGCTTCACAGGTGCTTAGAAAACCCTTACAAGTTTAATGTCCCCTCAAATTTCTTTAAGCTTGCAAGGTGCTTAATAACCTCTTTCAAGTGATGTGCCCTCACATAGACTAATCCTTAAGATGAATTTAATGTTTGTAAAGAAACACTCTCTTACATTATATTACAAATTGAACGCTATAAGAAGAGAGAGAAGATTTGACAATGAAGCTCAAAATTTTTGTTGTGAAAGTTATGAAATAAATGCTCTTTGAATGCTCAAGAATATCTCACTTTAATTGCTTAAGAATTAAAGTAAATACATGCTTATATACCCAAGTTTATGCTCAAAAGTTTCCAGAACAAAAGGATAGCTAAGGGCTAGAAAACTAGCTATTACATTGTTGCAGACTGTGCAGCAGTCTGCACAGTCAGGCTACTATTAGTGCTTAGTCCAGTCTTCCTCAAAATTAGTTTGGTAAAATTTTTTTGAATCAGAAAGTAGTTAACTAATTTTTAAAACATAGCATGCTAATTATAAAAGTAGTTTGCTAATTTTATGTTTCTGTTAAGACTGAAAAAGACTTATTCTAAAATTAGTTAGCTAATTTTAACCCTTGAACTAAAATTAGGTATCTAATTTTAGCAGTTTTTAAACTCAATTTTCTTTGACTTTAAAAGTATATTTTGAAAAGAGCCTAAAAATTTATTTGTGAATAAGAAATCATTGGCAAATCAAGGTCTCACTTCTCTTACATGTTTTTTCCTAGACTCTTATGTCTTCATCTTGTCTTCATGATATTTCCTTATCTTCATGGCATGCTTTTTTTTTTTTTTTTTTTTTTTACTTCTTCTTTCTTTTAACTTGCTTTCTCTGTTTGATATGAAATTCTTTAAAAGTCATTAGCATGCATCACTAAGTTTTGTTAGCATCAAAATATGTTTTCTCTTTATAGGGTCGACACCAACTATGACCACCAAACGAAATCCTCCTCAACCCAAGCCTAATAGCCCAAACCCAACCCACCACCAACGACCTGTAGTCATATCATGACATTAAGGCCCATAATTATTTCTAAACACCATGTCAATTCTACACAGACAAAACCAAAGCCAAACTACCTTATTGTGAATGCAAAACTATAACCCAATCAAAGATAGTCTTAAAATGGCACAGGGCAATGCAGGAAGAGTTAAATGCACTTCTACAGAACCATACGTGGAAGCTTGTTCCCAAAACACCAAGCAAGAATATCATTGGCAATAAATGGATTTTTTGCATCAAATGAAATCTTGATAGTAGTACTCAATGCTATAAAGCACGGTTGGTCGCCAAGGGGTATTCACAACAAGCTGGGATTGGTTATCAAGAGACTTTCTCTCTAGTGGTTTGGTTCACCGATTATCTTCAACAACTCGATTTTAATCATTCCAAAGATGGCACATGCCCTTTTTATTTAATTCATGGTTCATTGAAATTTTATATTTTAGTGTATGTTGATGATATATTATTAACATGCTTTGATGCATCCAAGCTTAATTGGTTTTTACAGTCCATTAAACAAATATTTTTTATTAAAGATATTGGCTATCTACACTATTTTTTGGTCATTAAAGTGCAATAGCTCCATTTGGGTCTCCTTCTCACTCAACATAAATATTTGGAGGACCTATTACATGAGATAAGCATGAGCAACACCAAATCATGTTCTAAACCTATGCCCACTGCTCATAATCTCAGTAAGTTGATGGGTTCTTCACTTCCTCATCTTGAGCATTATAGACAAATGATTGGCACTTTACAATACTTGACTCTCACCAGACCAAACAATGCATTCCCAATCAATAATTTAGCACAATTTATGCATACTCCCACTTATGTGCAATGGCAGAAAGTCAAACAACTGCTTCATTATCTTAAGGGCATGGCATCAGTTGGATTACTTATGAGTAAGACCTCTAATGTTAAGCTACAAGTCTTTTCCAACAGTGACTAGGTTGGTTGCCCCGGCGATCGATGGTCAATTGAGGGTTATCTTATATATATGGGAGCTAACTAAATCTTTTGTTCTTCCAAGAAATTATTGATTGTAGCTCGGTCCTCTCCTGAGTCTGAATATAAAGCAATCAGTAATGTTACTACTGAGCTTACGTGACTTGGTTCTCTTCTTTGAGAGGTTGGATTCCCTAAGTCCTTTCCTACAAAACTTTGGTGCGATAACATTGGGGCTGTCTATCTCACTACCAATCCAATTTCCATGCCTACTCGAAGCATATTGAGATAGACTATCATTTTGTTCGAGAACAAGTTAAGCAAGGTAACTTGCAAGTTCATTTCATCTTTAGTGATGATTAGCTGGAAAACAGTCTCACCAAACCATTGGGTAAATGACATTTTCATCAGTTTCGTGACAAGCTTCGACTTCACTCTACTTCATCATCCGCTTGAAGGGGTGAGTTAGGAGAAGAAGTCAATTCAGTTACAAAGATAATTGTATAATTGTATTTTATTTTTATATTTATTATTATCTCTTGTATCAAGTGTATAAATCTACAAGTATATACTTCTATCTTAAGTAGTATTTAGAAAATAAAATTATTCCTATTCTCTCCTTCTATTTCTCTGACTTTACAGACATGACCTTAAAACATACTTGGCAACTTCGGTTAAAGTTGCTGGAAAGGGAGTTTCGTGGCAAGTTTGCTGGTCGAAGGATCCTTAGACAAAACCATAACATTGTTTTAAGGATCTGGTTCGACAGTTGAAGCCTGAACCTAAAAACTCCTCATCCTATGGTTCGGCAGCACCGTTGGCGGATGAACCATTTTCTTTGTCGAGTCATTACATTTTTCGACAGCATCATTCGGCTGCCCAAACATGCCTCAGCATAACATTCCAATTTCGGTGGCTTGCCAAAACTCGGCTTCCACATGTTTTAACATGTCAAAATCTATAACAACAACAACAAGCCTTAGTCCCAAATAAGTTGGTGTCGGCTGTATGGATCCTCTAACAAATAAGCTCACAGGCAATATCAACAATCAAACGCCTTAGACTATACTAAGCATTCCATCTGTAATAAATATTTAATAAAGAATATACTAAGCATGGTCATGCATCATAAATGTATATTTATAA
>CAOGCB010972832.1:0-12042 GCA_948266635.1 Cnidoscolus chayamansa | reverse complement strand
AGATACACCATTCCTAATTCAGAAATCATGCAGGCCAGTAGTCCATCCCACCAAGCTCAGTAGACTTCTATGGAAGCTGGATAGCTTTAACTGAGGTCATGTATGTCTCCAGGAATCATTCCATTTTCCAATCCACAATGACATACCCCAAGTTACTGATTTAGAGAGGAAAAGAAATTGAGGCTCAAATTTGCATCAGAGTGTAAGCCAATAAGAATCAAGCTGAGGGCTTATTCATACTTGCATTTTCACACTCCATGGAGATGATAGAAGCAAGTCTCTCATAAACCTGTAAATTTGGCTGTAATGTTAGCAGAGTTTTACATAATATATCTCCCTTGAAGAAAAAGTTGAGTCTCCTAGGAAACTCCATTTCCTAGTGCTTGTGTGTGAATGAGAGAGAGAATGAGAGAGAGAGAGATAGATAGATCCCAATCATATACCACAGAGAGCTGCTCATTTGAATCCTTACTGTCGTCTTGTTTATTTGTAAAAGATGTGTCATACCTATCACAGTAGATAATATACAAGAAGTTCATTGAAATGAACTAATTCTACAAGCACAATCAAAAGAAGAATGATTTCCACCTTGTTGTCAATGACACAAGTCAAGGGAATCGGGAATCAAATTTAAAATGGGAAATCACCGAGGTAAAACTGTTCTTACCAGTCACGCGGAATCCCGGCTTCATCTCTAGCTGAATAATTGAAGGGCCCTTTCAACTCCACATTGTACTCTCTTAACAAGTCTGCAAGGTTTAGTTTTGCCAATAAATATGTGCTGCGTAACTGAATATATAAAATCAAATATGAGAAGGGCTTCCAAAACCTTTAAAAGTAGAACAAGGGGCACAGCCCATTTTCTGACAGATAGAGACAAACCAGTATACACCAACAGCTACATGTGCAACTTCCTCATCAGCAATTCTAGCTACAATTTTAGATGTTTTAGAGTCTCCAAAACCAATTAACTTTTGCACTAGCCTTGGCCCAGCATCAAGTCCTCTTGCCTCCTAAATCAATAACAAAAGAAAGAATGCTGATAATCTCATCACATATGGTGAATGTCAAATCTATCTATCAGTTACAGTTCAACAAGCTGAAAGACTGTACTAATAAAAATGTGTGATTTAAGGCCACAGAAAATATTGCTATAAGCACCTCGGACAAGCATAGGCGGAGAAGTCACAAATTGAATTTAATGTCTTCACGACTCAGTGCCAAGGACCAATTGTTCAGAAAATTTACATATCCATCAAGATCAAGACCAAAAAAATAAATAAAGAGATGACTGTTCTACAAGTGATTATCATATCCCATGACAATCTCAAGTTCATTCTTTGCTTTCACTTCTCCCTTCAATTTATAAGACCTCAGGTAACATCTCTACCAGGAAGTGATGATAGGACAGATATCTGAGCATGGTGGTGCTAACAGTTAAAATATTATACCCAAATTGTATTGAGATTTGAAATCTCCCCAAAATAGTACAAGATCTCAGGAAAACAGGTGTACTTTATCAGTGTGAAAAAACCAAACTGCCTTTAGTGCTACACCTTGATTTGGCTTTCCTCTTTCCATGTATCACAAGTTTCTTAATCTTAAAAATAGCAGAAATCCTCTGATCCACTAGAGAAGAATAGATGTTATGTTAACAGTAGCAATCAGAGCCAAATGCAGCTCAAAGCAAAAAAAAAAAATAAAGGAATAGATCTTATCATGGGCTCAGCTGTATGAACTAATACATGGATTCATGGAATTGAAGCTCAATCAATTTTCACAAATAGAAGAGCGAAATTTAGAAAGAGAACATGCAAAACTAATAGATCATGCAACAGCCCTGTGTTCCCCCTCTTCCTGAACTTTCTCAATGGTGATTCCTCTAATGAAACATGCAGCTACCAGAAAAAGTCAAAGGGGGTTCAACATCATAATTCCCCACCTGATTCCTCAAACTTGAGAGATCAGAACAAATCACCAGGAGTCAAATTGCTGATGAAGAAGCTTGAAGAAATGGGAATGTGTGAGTTATTGATGTTAGTGGACAGCAAATGTATAGGAAACTATTAAAATTCCTTAATATTTCAGCTTGTTTCTTGACGATAACTATTGTGCCTTTGAAATTTTACTTAGAAGCCTGCTCCTTTTTCCCGGCCAACAATGACAAAAATACAATATTTTCCCAATGATATGTAATCTTTTTTTTGCTTGGCATGGGTAAACAAATATAGCTACTTGGATAGTAAATCTTAAGGCTTAATGTGGAATAAAGGAAAATCATACAAGGACATATTTGCTGTATACCATAGTCTATGCATTGTGCATGCTCATATTTTACCATCTGATAGATCTCTGAGATCTAGAAAATGTAAAAGCATATCATTATATTACCTGGACAAGTGGGATTGCAGCCAATCGAGCAGCAACATTGTCAGATGACTTTTCACACTCCCTCCACAACAAATTATGAGCAGGCAAATCTCCATATCTAATTAGAGAGAAATTTTAATTACTCAATCCAATGATCAAGAAACAATTACTTAAATACCCGATGTAATGATTATTCTCACTTGAAACCAAGCTCAGCAAGTCTCTGAGAGCACCAAGCAAAATGGCGACTCTCATCATCAGCAACATGTGCAAAGTCAGCAAAAAATCCTTCTCCCAAAGTCTCACTAAAAGGTGAAAATCGAACAACTGTATCCCATGCCAAATCAATTGCATTGAGCTCCACATGAGCTAGATTGTGGAGCATATAAGCATTTAGAGGTAAGCCAGAATCTTTGGGGGCTGGAATTTCCTTTGGAGAAACCTAGATGTCACAAATGTAGGCAAGAGATGCCATGAATGACTCAGCGAAAATCAACTCTAGATGCAGACAAGTAAAATGAAATGAATAAAAAAGGCAGCAAGTCACTTCACCAAACCATTGTCTTCCTATAAAATTAATAGTAAACCCACATCACGAAATCACTCCTAGGAAATTTTTACAGTAATGGATTTATTTGGTACTAAGTTTTCAAAGAAAAGAAAGGTTCTTAGAGGTTTCATAACCACAAAACTCCAATATTTCAATCCCACCAACTTGTTACCTTCCTGAATGTTTGGTTAGCTCCATCGGAACATAATGTTAACTTCGAACGAAAATTAACGATACTAGAACTCCTGAACTACAAAATTTCCACAAACTCGAACTTCGATGTAAAAAGGGACAACTCCATAACTAAAATAATAAGAACAAATCCCATCAGTATAAGTAACGAATAAAACTCTACTTTCTTGTTGTTGTTGCTATTAAGAAGTTCAAACCTTCAAGATAACAAAATTGACTTTTAAAGGATGGCATGCGAGCGATAAATGAACCACACGAAAAGATAAACGCTTTCTGGACCCCGGTAAAAGAACACAAGAGCATATCAATAAGCGCAAGAAATGAGGTATCAAAGTATCAAACAACCTATTTATGATATTATCCATGAAACAATAAATTCCAACAAGTTGATTGGGAAGAACGAACCAATTCGGGTTGACAAGGCCGAGCAGGTTTAGCAGGCGGAACACAGGCCCCAGTGGGAAGCTTCTCGTTGCGCCACCTGGAGAAAGCAAGATGAGAAAGCTTGGATTTCGTGAGGGGGTCGCTAGTGGTGAGAATCAGAGCACCAAGCTCAGCAAGAGAGGAAGCAGAACCCAGTTCATAATCATTGAAGAAAATCGAAGAGGGTGATGGTGGCGGAGGTTCCGGGCCATTGGGTCCCCAAAACCGGTTCTCATTGAGCGGGCTCTCCCGCCAGGCTTGGAGACCGGACCATGGTGAAAACTCAGCAGAAGAAGAGAAGGATTTGGTCTTGAAGGGAAAACGGGGGAGAAAGGAGAAGCTTATCAGAGATGGAAAGAGCATGAACCTGGGCTTGAGTGTGTGCATCCTTCTTATGCTTCACTCATCACTGCTTTTGGCTGCAGGTAACAGCTCAAGCAACCATTTTTATTTTTTAGTTTCTCCTTTATCAACTAATGACTGGATATTAGCACTATTGAAATGGTACGATTCCTTCGTTTATTTGACTCAGAACGAATCTGAAATAATAATGGGAAAATGGTATACTGATTCTATTTCTGCTAACCAACTCATAATCTTCCATTTTTGCTTAATATTTTTTTTTAAAGATTATTACAGATATAGCAATGGCATTGCCCAATTCTGCTCAATGACGTTTCATGCCAGACTACATTGCTTATCCTGTCTGTTCTCTTCTCACTGTCTAATTTATTCTTCACTCAGGGATTCTTGACCCTTCTCCAGGGTCCCTTTTAACCTTTTCAAATGATGCTTCTCGACAAGCCATTCAAGGTCTGAAAATAAAAGATGCTCGCAAGTTCAAAGCCACTGGAGTAACAAATCAACATTTACATACATGCCTGGCAGTACTAGTGCAGAAGAAGATCAACCCTTTTTAAAGATTTGCAAACTACCAACGAAAAATGATATCCACAGCCAAGATCCCAAATACAGTACTATATACTAGTTGAGAGTGGAATATTTTGGACTATGTAAACAGTAAATGGCCTTTGGTAGGATTTATTTCTGATGAAGCAATATTGATATCTATCACTTCAGGAGCTCGAACTACAGATTATCTTTTGTATAACACCAAAGAATCCTGCATCTGCAAGGAGAAAATCAACAACAAAAGTTACTCAGACTAAGATGAGTAGCAGCAGTTAGTCATGTACACGTGCTACAGAAAACAAACAAACAATCTGCTGTTTCTAATTATCACCCACATTCTCTACCAAAATATTATACAAATTTTTCACTAGACAAATAAAGCCACTTGTAGATTTAAGGAATCTGTCTCAATCATGGGGAGATACACACCCTCCCACTCCCAGCAGTGCCAGGATTTTGCTGCTATCAACTATCGACAACTTCTCCACTGTACAGCAAATGCAGATTCCTTGTGGAAATTCATCACTTGATATCAGTTCACCGTCTACTCTAATTTTCCTGGGATCTGAAACAGGCAGAGACTGCAATTAGGAAGAGGCTTGTTTTTAAGTGCACAAATTTCAGATAACAAAACACAAGTAACACAATAGTATGCAAAAAAGGCCAGAAACTAGAAAGGGCGAAACACTGGAACAGACATCATTAGATTAATAACAATACAACACAAAACGGGAAGGAGCATGATCAGAGATCCTGTCTATTATTTATCACATAACCAACTGCTTAACTGATTTAACGGCCTGAGAATACTGCAATAGATATTGCAGTCTAATTTTAACCCAGAGCAGAACACTGAGAATGTGATGCCTTACTTCTAATAAAGACAAGGAACATATGACAGCATGATATATTCATCTAATTATCAAAAAGAGTGCTCTAAAACCACAGCTATCAATGTAAGCAGCATAACACAATCCTGCAAGAGAGATTTCAGCGAAGTTACCACGGCATGCAACAAAATCCCTCAACTTTAATTTTTGTTACAATAAAATAATTGCCTATACTTTTAGGACATCCATTTTCATAGTGTTAAGTTCAAATCCATTTCATAAAACTCTGGAATTCAATTGAATTCGGTTTAGAATTCATTTGAAATGAATTCCCTTATTTAGTTTGATATAATTAAAATGCAGAATTCAATTCAATTCAATACCATACAATTCACATTTAAACTGCTTTTTTAAACTCCTTAAAAAAATGGCGCCATTTTCTTGATCAAATCACAATGCCAATAAATTTAGTCCTCGTCGTACATAGAGAATGACATTCAGGTTTTCGCACAACAGTGATGACCAAAACAATGTCATATCTAACACTGAGATAACATGAAGAAAACACTAAATCAAGACTAAGAGATTAAAAAAATTTTAATCAGACATGAAAAGTATCAAAATAATTAATGATAATTTGGGAAGAAAGAGAGGTTTATAATAGAAGAAAAAGGAATAAAAGAGCGGCTATTGAGGTGAACAGAGTGCAACTAGTTAGCCGCAAAGGGTAATTTTCTTAATTATCGAGAGTAAGAAGTCCTAAATATATAGAAGCAATAAATGCTACATCACAAACTTCAAATTAGTTCAAAAAATTTTCACGGCTGGAAATTAAGGGGTTTTTAAAAATAATAATAATGAACAGGTAAGCAATCTAACATGCTTTTTCAAAATAAAGAAATAATTATCAAAAGAAGAAAAGTATGGGAACCATTTCAGGCATTTGTAAACAATGCCCCAATCATCATAGACAATTAACAACTCCAAAAATCAACCACTGTTTATTCACCAATGAGTATGATCTCCCACAAAAATTCCTAAAAACATACAGCTTTTTTCTATTATCTTGATCCTTTTCTTTTTCTTGGGGCGGGGTGGGGTGTGGGGGGAATTACACCTCAATGGTTCACTTAGTATAACTTCACAACTACCAGTGTCCTTAACCAAAATAGTTAAAATCCAATACCTTCTATCCTCCCTATAACTATGGACAGATTCAGCATTCATCAACTGATGGAGCAACAATCTTCTATTATATGGAAATCACTTCCCATTTCTAAGGCATAATTGCCTATAAACCCATTTTTCATAAAATGACTCGATTTATTTTTTTCTCAAGCATTAAAAGAACTGATATTATGTGCCCAATTTACAACACATCCATATTGGCATATCCATAGATGGAACCTATGCCAATCAAAATCAAGAACTAAATCGCCATCAAAAAAATAGATGCTTTCCATAGCTGCAAATACCACATCTTCCACCTAACTACACATTTACCCAATCATGTTCTTGCATATGGGACAGGTATACAGTATAAATAACCCAAAGAATGATCTGATGTACAAACAATTACATTTTCACTCAACTACAATGTGCTGCATAAATTCCATAATCAGCAATAATGATTCAAAAAACCCCAAAATCATTGATAAGGATAATAAAACCACCAAAGTCATCTGCTGAAACCATCAATCAGCTACACTTACGCCCTCACAACAAAAACAACCATTCCTCAGATTTCTCTTGCAACAAGTGCACAACTTGCAGTGAAAGCATAAATTTATTCGAGAATTGAAATCTTAATTTTTTGAATCGAGAGTCAGGAATCAAATAGTGAGATTTGGTATTTTTAGAGTGTGTGTGTGTGTGTGTGTGTGTTAATTGTATTAAAAGATTATAAACATTTAATATTGTGTGCATATATATTCTAAATCATATGCTAAACATAAAATCAAAATAAACCTAATAACCTTTTTGTTGTGGTCTCAATGTGTCAACCTAGTAAATTAAAGTTTTAAACAAAAATAATTAAAACTATCTTAGTATCTTGGGTTATTTGACCATTCTTCTTTCATTAATTTGTTGTCATTTTCTTGAGTTTTCCGTATTTTCTCTCCTTTTTTCTCTAATTTGGTCATCCAATGTCCTTCTCCTTTGTAAATCAATGAATCAATTAATTCATTACTATTCACACAATTCACCTCCAATTCATACGATTCTTGTTCAATTTTTGACAATTTACGATTTACCCATCGATTCGTATCAGAAAGCTAAAGATTCGATACGAATCTTATGATTCGAATCATGAATAATACGATTCTGACAACAGTATGCGCGAGTACTAATACAAAAAAAAAGCCAGCTAGCAGATACATATCATTGAGCATATTTTGTAAATTCACGAATTAAGAACAGATGAATTTGCCAAATTCACATAAAAATATAATATTTTGAGGACAGAGATAAAGGAAATCAACCTACCATAATTACTCCACTCCTCTATTAATGCCCTACGTCAGATCCAGATGCTGAGGAGCTGTCACTATCAGAGTCTGCAATATCACACACAAAAACGAAGATAATCAGTGACACTTATGCAAAATATTGAATTTTACTAGAAAACGCCTATGCACATGGGGCAGAAAACACAAACTACAGAAATTATAGGTTTATTGCCATACCACTTGAAGAAGATCCAGAATCACTGCTAGAACTGCTAGAACTACTTGACATAGTTCCATTACCACCCTGTTTATCTACTTGAACAGGTGATGAAGTGGAAACATTCCTTTCATCTGCTAATAGAAGGGGAAAATATTTTCAAAGTATTCAATATATATGTGTATCTGAGCTATAAATTAGCATGATCTGAAGATCTCTACCTGTTCTAGTTTCCAGTGGTGCATCTGCCACAACTGGTGCTGTTATCTGCAAAGACAGAATAACAATCCATTTGGCAACTGTATCTTTTTCATGAAGAAAATGCTTAAACATTTTAAGAAATTACCTTCTCCTGGACATTCTGCTCAGCAAGTGCTCTAGCTTGAATGGCACGTTCAGCTTTTCTCTTGTTCTTGCTCAAACTCTTCTTGTAGTTGGTAACAAACCTATCCAGTTCCCAAAGTGTCTCTGTATCAACGCTATCAATGTCCACTTCAATTTCATCATCATGTTGACAAAGAGATGAATTCCTCTTCTTTATTATCTGGACAATATTGTCCAGCTTCTCTGAAGGTAAGCTCTGGAGATTTGTGCTAAGCTTCTGCTTCTCCTCATATGTCATATCCCTCTTGTGTGGATCCTTTGCCTTGGGCTTTTTTGGAGCAGGAGTTCTTCCAGAAGGAGTTGTACTAATAGGTTTTGGTCTAGGATCACCCAGAGGATAAGTCATTGATTGTGATCTATCCAAAATCTTCCGCATATAGAGAGGAGGTGGTGGCAGAGAATGTGTCTTTCTTGATGTTGGCGTAGGAATACCCAGCTCGTAACTGGCAGCAAACCTCAAGTCACGATCATAATCTGACTTTATAACATCCCATCTGTCCTCAAACATCTTCAGTAGCAACTCTGCCATTATGTGAACATCTTGCCCCTTTGGGTTATACCTCAAAGCGTTATGAAATGTTAGTCTCACATCCTCCGCAAATTCTTCAGGAGACTTGTACCAATTTTTGTTCAGCCTTGTTTTTACAGTACCCAAGTCCATAGGATGCTTAATAATAGTAAAGTAGTCATGCAAACCCAGACCCTTTACATCAACAGGAGTATTGAACACCCAACCATGCTTATGTTTCATCAGTTTCTCAAGCAAAGCACTACAACTCTTGAAAACCTTAGAACCCGTCCCTAAACCAGATCCCAAGTCCCCTCCCCCTTGCTTCTTCCCATTCAATTTCGACTTCTTGTTGCTCTCTGCTGGTGGAAACTTGTCTTTTGCAAGCAAAAACTCTGAATTCCTGTAAAACTGATTTGCCTTTGGTGTCCTTTTCTCTTTCTCCATGGTCTCACCTGGAACTTGGCTATTCTCCAGCACTGATATGCTAAGCTGATTCAATGGCCTAGACTGCCTAGGAGTAGGAGTAAGAATAGGAGTAGTAATCTCACGAGGAGCACCCACTGAGCCCACCTCCGAATTAACCCGCTTTAATCCATTATCAACCTCATTTAGAGACACTCGAGAATTACCATACCCACCAAGACCAAGCTGCAGTTCCTTAGCCTCAATCCTTTTCACCAAACTCCTCACCATATCCAGTTCACTCTCCAGCTTCCTCCTGAGCTCTCTCATTTCCTGCTTAGACTTGGAAGTCAAATTTATCTTTACCTTGTTGTCAAAACCTTGCTTTACTACCCCATTGCCAGCAGTCTGGTCTGGGCCACTTGGAGCCACAGCGGGCGCATCTTGCTGCCTATTGAGGCTGGAAGAATCATCGGAGTTGGCATCCAGTAGCGAAATGGGACGTTGCTGTGCCAAATTTGTGTCTTCCAAAGCTGGTGTTTGCGATTCCGGCACTTGAATGGAGTTATTCTCATTGTTCCTGTCGTTATTGTCGTTGCTGCTGCTCTTGTTGGTGGGGGTGTTGGTGTTGGTGGGGGTGGTTGCAGCTGTGGTTGTCGTTTCGGGCACGGTGGTGGTTACTGTGGTGCTGGTAGCGTTTGCCGTGTTGTTGTTGTTGTTGTTGTTGGTGGTGGTGGTAGTAGCAGCGAGGTTCTTGATGTTGTTCTTGGGCCCTTTAAAAGCTTTTCTTGTATAAACTTTACTCTCTGTGAACCTCTGCTTTTCTTTGGCTCCATCATTTCCACCTCCATCTCCGACTATAGTCTCCGAAGCCATACATGTAACGCCAAAACCCTAATTTATTTTTCTCCACGCTAAGGGAATCACAAGACCGGCCCAAAACTAGGGTTTTTCACCTCCCTATATTACCAGCCACAAAAACCCTAATTTTGCCCTAGAATCAGAATTCAATTAGGGCAAAACAAGAAAAACCCAACAGCAAGCTCCAACCTTTATCGATCCACTCCAATCTAAATCTATATAAACACGCACAGAGAACTATCGATACATATATGTATCTATATACAAGAAAATATAAAGGAAGAGAATATTTGGGATTGAAAGAAGCAGTAGGGTTAGGGTTTGGTGCTCGTCTAACTTTCTCCCCTCAAGATTCGATCAGATCTCCTTTTTCTCTACCCCCGCTCTATCTCTCTCTAGAAACACTTTCTCTCTCTAAAAAATTACTTCTCTCTCTAAATTTCTCCCTCCACCTCACTATACCCTTATCTTACAGGTGTACGGTTCGCATGCATTCGTGTATTAAAGAGTCGTGTTCGCGAAGTATCATGACAAATATCACCACCGTTGGACTCACATGTGGCAATAGTACGTGGGACACCCGGACCAATCAACGAGGAGAGACTGCTGTGCGTAAGTTCCACGAGGGAGTGATTGTTACAATAACTAAAAATTCATTTTTTTTACATAAAAATTAAAAAAAAAAAAATTTATTATAGATTATTTAAAAATAATAATTCAATTATCATGTTTAATTATATAATTATTTTCAAATAAATAATAATAAATACCCATTAAATATCTACCAAATTTGAGGAAATTTATTTTTATAAAGTAATATTCTACAGCTAATTTGTTTTACATACAGTAATATTAAATTTACGTACTTATAGCGAAAGGTAGAATCTCATAAATATAATGAAAATATAATATTATATGTTATCCAGTCAAAATTAGCACTAAAATAATTAAAAAATATATAATTAATTTAGTTTATATGTGTTTGTGTGTGTGTAATTATCTCAAGCAAACTATGAGTTATCGATAAATTGGTTCTCTTCTATCTTACAAACTGAACAGAATAAGCATACTTGAGGACAATATATAATATCATTCATTGCAAGATATACGAGGAGGCCAAGAAAGCACCATATATATATATATATATATCAGGAAACATATGCAACGAGAGATACACAAGAATATATATATGGTGTTGTATCTCATAGACATCAAGGCTTTGTTGGGGAATGGGAGTGATGTTCAGGATCTGGTCCTCCAGGTGACAATCTATCAGGATTTGAATTTAGTTTGGAAATCCTCCAGGGATACTCCAGTTTTGCTTCATTGTACCCCATTTCACGTAAAAGAAGGCGGCTGTCGAGCTTTCTTGCTTCAGAGCTCATCACAAGTATCATCACCAATGCAACCAAAACCTGTTTTCCAATTGGATTACCCATCTAACGTTAGATATAAGTTTATTTCAAAAGCAGGTAAGGAAGCTAACAGAGAGATAGCAAGTAGTTTTAGGACTCTGGGTTTTACAACAGCTCCTACAATAGACACTGAATCGAACAGAAAAGGAACAAGATACCTATATCTAAATATATATATAGGTAGCAAAACCAGCTAATCTGAATTAGTTCACAGATATATAGTTAAAGACTTCCAAAGACAAGTGAGATAGGTAAATGAATGCTGCTATTTATAGGATTAGAGGCAGAGATAGTCGAGTGCTAGTGGACATAAAATAATGAGTCACTACATTTTTTTTTTGCCTGAAGTTCAAAAATGATCCTTGATAGTTTCGTATTAACAAATTGATCCCTCTATTTTCAAAAACTCACTAAAACATCCGTAAGTTTTGATTCTGTTTACACTTTAGTCCCTCCATCCATTTAGCTACTAATGCTTCAAGATAATATAAAAAAACCCTTGTAGAAGAAGAATGTTTTAATCTG
>CAOGCB010972709.1:0-23017 GCA_948266635.1 Cnidoscolus chayamansa | reverse complement strand
GCCCTGGAAAAGAAAATAAAAATTCTTAAAGTTTTCGGAGATTCCAACTTAATAGTCTCCCAAGCCTTGAGAAAATGGAAAATCAAGGAAGAGCGTCTGGTTCCTTACCTGCAACGCTTGGATGAATTAGCACAACAGTTTGAAGAGCTATCTTTTCACTACCTGCCGCGAGCTAAGAATCAGTTCGCCGATGCTTTGGCTACCTTAGCCTCCATGGTTAATATAGAAGCGAATCAAATCATTCGACCTTTGACAATTCGGTTACAGAAACAGCCGGCCCACATCATGAATTTGGTGGATGACAAGCCCTGGTTTTGGGACATACAGAATTATCTTCAGAATGAAGCTTACCCGGAGGGATCTTCCAAGACTGATCAACGGACATTGAGACAATTAGCATCCGGATATTTCCTGAATGGGGGAATTTTGTACAAAAGAAGTTGGAATGGTTTGCATCTAAGATGCATCGATGAAGGAGAAGCTCGAACCATTATGGATTCCTTACACAATGGGGAGTCTGGTCCACATATGCACGGGATAGCACTGGCTCGAAAAATCATCAACCTGGGTTATTACTAGTCGACTATCAATGTAGATTGTGTGAGGCACGCGCAGAAGTGTCATGAATGTCAGATTTTTGCTAAGCTGCAAAAGCAGCCTCTGGTTAATTTGAATCCCATAACTTCACCTTGGCCTTTCGCAACGTGGGGGATATATGTGATTGGAAAAATCCACCCAAAGGCTTCTAATAGTCATCAGTTCATGCTGTAGATTACTTCACTAAGTGGACTGTGGCAGCCTCTTATTCAGTTCTGAATGCCAAGAAGGTAACGCATTTCGTCCGTACCAATATCCTTTGTTGGTATGGGACACCATTTGAGATCATCACGGATAACGGGTCTCATTTCCCGAAAGAATTTTCTGATTTGCTGAAGGAAAAGAAGATTCAGCATCATAGGTCCTCACCTTATCGTTCGCAAACAAACAGGGCTATGGAAGCTGCAAACAAGGCTATAAAAGTCATTCTGCAGAAGACGGTCCAAAAGCACAAAGCTTGGCATGAACAATTACCAAACGCCTTGTGGGGATACAAGACTTCAATCAGAACACCTACCGGGGCAACCCTGTATTCTTTGGTGTATGGTATGGAAGCAGTACTGCCTATTGAGCTGGAAGTTCGGTCGGCAAGGATCATTCAGGAAAGTCAAATCAGCGAAGCAGATTGGGCTAGGAATTACCATCTACAACTCTTGGGTATGGATGAAAAGAGATTGCAAGTAATCCACTAGACTCAAGCTTACCAGAGAAGAATGGCAAGACATTTCAACAAAAGGGTCAAAGACCGGAAATGGGAAGAAGGCTACTTAGTCCTGAAAGAGATCAGACCGCCCATCATAGATCCTCGTGGGAAGTTCCGTCCTCATTGGGCTAGACCCTACATCTTGAAGAAGATACTATCCGGCGGAGCCGTCATTTTGACCGATTTAGATGGCTTGGAGTTCACCAACCCATGTAATTTAGATCAATTGAAAAGATATTTCGTGTAATTTGTATATGCATGAATGTAGGAACTACATCAGATCTGATTCTCTTTGGAAAAAAGAGATATGTAGGCAGCCCTCCTTGGGCCCGGTCTAAGAATTAATAAAAATCATTTTATGGTTCATTCTTCTTTGCCAATAAATAAAAAAAAAGAATAAAAAAAAATAATAAGAAAAACCCGTAAGCCGAAAACCCGAAAAGGGCAGCTTAGGCAAAAATTAGAGCAAAAAAAAAAATAAAGTAAAAAATGCTCGGAAAGATAAATCATCCAAAGTATCATTCATGCGTCTATTCTTCAAAAGAAAAAAAAACATCAATTCATTAACCAAAAAAGAGTCAAAATGCCATTAGATACAAAAAGTCTAACAAAAAAAATCCCTAAGACTCTAGCCTACACTAAGTCTCTCTGCGTCTCCATGGAGCAACATCATCCGCGTCTTCTTTAGACCCCGAAGTCTCACCTACCTCTTTAGGAGTCAAAACAATCTCCTCACCAGTTTCCTCGACTGTATCAGTCCATCCCTCTAACTCCCTCAGTAGTGCATTCCTTCTAACCTTTTCCGTGGGCCACACTTCAGAAATAAACCAGGTTCGATACTCAGGAGAAGTCCGAACGTCAGAAGGATCAGGTAATCGACTCACCATATGTCGATTGCGGATCCATGTGCCAAGCACAGCATGAGTTATCCCTGCAGTGATACGAGGAGACTCAGTAGGATCGCCGAGAAGTGGAACGGTTTGGTCAATCCCCATTTGCTGGAGAACGCACGAAGCACTATACCAAGTGCAGTGAGTTAAGCCCAGCAGATAAACTTGTTTATGCTTCATATTAGCATGAATAAAGTTAGTGGTGTTGTACCAAGGGATATATCACTTAAGC
This sequence comes from Cnidoscolus chayamansa, assembly GCA_948266635.1. Lineage (NCBI taxonomy): Eukaryota > Viridiplantae > Streptophyta > Magnoliopsida > Malpighiales > Euphorbiaceae > Cnidoscolus > Cnidoscolus chayamansa. The sequence goes on along the minus strand of CAOGCB010972709.1, from coordinate 20,595 downwards.
TCATTCGGACCTAATTCAACCAGCCACGAGGTCCAATCATCAACAGAATGTTGAGTAATCAGAATTCTTCGTATCCTATACTGAGATGGGTTGTACGGAATAATGGCAGGAATAGCGACTGTTTGAAGATGATCTCTCAGCCAAACCTGAAAATAAACCCTCTCTTAAGGAGAAAAATAGAAAAGAAACAAAAACAAAAACCCGAAAGGAAGTACCAACCTGAAGGATGACAGGAGAGACTGTCCAGTTCTCATGTCCTAAAGTCGCCCGATCAAGACTTTGGATAGTCTCAGCAAGAACAATACTGCCAATGCAGCCCATTCCTTCCATCTGCCGAATCATCGGGCAGAATCGTAGATCCCCAAAGCCTATGTCATTGTTGAAGAGGAACCCAGCAAGCAAATAGAAAACAGTATCACATCTGATCCAGGTCATCGAGTTTAGCCTCCAGAAATTCATCGATCAGAGTAGATAGGACCACCTTTTGATCCTCCATCACCATGGCTCGGACTTGTGGTCTAGTAAATGGAAATAGAGATTCAAAGGACTTCAAGTATCCAGTCTTGATCTCATGCCGAACTAAGAGCCCATTGGGGTCGCAACCCACAATAGCGCAAACTATCTCAAAGAGAGGGCACATCTCTTCCATCATAGCTCCAAAGCGGAAAACATGTGCTTCAGGATCCCAAAACTTGATGCAAGCCCTTAGAAAATCCCAATCAATGACCACCCCTCGAAGAGTAGCAATCGGAGATAGACTATACATCCCCATGTTGATCTTTTCTACCTTAGAAAGACTTCTGGTCCAACTGTGCATACAGTGACTATAGAAAGGATTCATCCTTGAAAAAAAGAAAGGAAAGAAGGAAAAAAAAACCAAAAAAAAAAACAGACTGAAAATCGCCGATTGGCACGAATGAGTAATTTTTGAAAAAAAAAACAAACAAACAAGATTTTTATAAGGAAAAAACACCCGAGGGCGGTTATGCTTGCCGGCCACGGCGGTCATGCCTGTCATCCACGGCAGTCACAACCGCCGATCAAGGCAGTCGCACCCGCTGCTGGAGAAGGTTGCAACCGCCCTCTAGGCCTTTTTGCCTTGCTGTTTTTTTTTTTTGCTTTTCTGGCGGTCTTTTCATAAAAATTTCTTGCAATTTCTAGAGCATTTTTTTAGTTAAAATGTGACAAGAAAATGTGCTTTAGAATGTTTCATAAAAAAAATGCAAAAATACATACATTGTTTAGTACTGACCAAGTGCAGGTACAAAAGTACAGCTAAATAAAAGCGCAACAACAATCGTCAAGGACATCAGCAACGGGGTCTCCGCCTCCTCTGATCATCGAATGCCCTCAGATTCCAAGACGAGGAAAGCTGCTGCTCCATCCCAAGGATCAGCTCCATCATCTGATTCACCAAACCTTCTGGAACCTGAAAATCACGCAAAAGACACAGAGTCAATAATAATCTTTTACGAATCCTTTTTGTAAAAGGTTTATCAGTTATTACATCACGGATAGAGGTAGATGGGAGATCGCAGCTATCCACACTCCTCAGGGAAACCTCCCAAAAAGCTAGAGTCCCCTCCGGAGTATGATAGGAGATGCCATATGGGAGACGTAAATTGACCAGATCAGGGTGAAGTGGTCCGGTAGCATCTGTGATAGCACGAGGAGCCCTGGAAGGTCTTGTCAAGCGACTGGGCAGTAGAAGAAGAAGGACCAGTGGATGGCCTCCTCCTTGGAGTCTTGGTCGAGGGGCCTGAAGCCCGGGAAGAACAAGCACAAGGCGGCTGTGAAGGTGCCTCAAGGTCATCAAATCGAGATCCAATAGGTTGCATCAGAAACATCCTGCAGAAATCATCATAATCTCCCCCCCAGAATGCACTATAAATGTGGGAGGCCCTTAACATGAACATCAGTAAGAACCATCTCCTTTCCTGCTCACATATCCTTAGGAGGGGGATAAGGGACGGAGCGACAACGCCTGATCTGAAAGTCCACTCTTTCACCCAGATAATACCGTCGTAAGACAGAATGTGGCAAGACAATTAACGAGGCTTTTGACTGCCAGAAATGGGGATCGACCTCAATCCAAGTTTGAAGACGGGTAGTCATCACCCCCATCTCAACCTGTAAAAGATACAAGTGTGTTAATGAATCCTTTTTATTTTCACATATTTAAAGGTCATAAGACAATTACCTGCACTAGAGTACAACTATCAAAAAAGGCCCTCAGGTCCCTTAAAGATTTTCTATTGTGAACAGTCTGGAGATTCGGTCGGTACCACCTCCAAGCCAAAGGAGCTAGATCTGGTCCAAGGTCAGCATGGATGAGCTCTGGGCGAGTATAAGGAAAGTATTCAAATGCCCAAGGCTGCAAAATAGAACCAAGAATCAGTAAAGAAAAATCAGTGACAAAAAAAAAAACACACAGAAGAGGGGAAAATGTTCTTTACATTACCTTCCAGAAGTAGTAGGTCCCACTGAGTTTACCGTGGCCCCGACTCAGATCACACATGTCATCATACATGCGGCTCAGAATAGCGCCGACCCAGTCATACTCCTCGAGGTGGGCTAGGTTCTCCAAACTCTTCAAGATAGAAGGATTAAACTTCTCTTTCCTCTTAGACCAGAAGGTCGAAACGAACAGCAACAGTAAAGTGAATCTGGCCACCTGAGTAGCCATTAGCTCTCCCTGCCTGTATTTGGCATAAATACCACTAGCCTGGAGATATAACCAGCATCTGGAAATGCTCAAAATCGGGATAGAAGAATTGGGCCCGACAACCCGAGGTAGGTCTATCCCTATCAGTTCAACCATCCGGTCAGGAGAGACCTCTGTCCTCCAATCATGGTACAGGTCGATTGCCCGAACACTAAAAGGAATCCCGGTGATCACCGAAAAGTCCGTGGGGGTCATCGTCATCTCGCCCCAAGGGAAATGAAAGGTATTGGTAGTATCCCACCATCTCTCGGCCAGGGCGGCCAGTAACTCCTTATGGTTACTCCGACTCATCTCAAGATATCTTAAGTGGTCTAGATGAGATGGATTAATAATAGCTCCAACTGGGCTGTTATGATCAAGTATCTCAATTGGAATTTCAGCAGCAGAAGTCTTGCCTACATCCAGTCTAATGTACGGATCCTAAAAGGTAAAGCAACTTAAGAATTATTCTTGGTTTCTTACTAAGGGTAATATCTTAACCCTACTCTAGTATGCACATAAAAAAAAAACTTACCCGGGCGTAGACACCTGTTATAGAGGCGTGAGTATCAGCGTCCGCTATAAGATCCACTTCATCAAGGGAAATACCTAGCGACTCCAAAAAATCATCGACAGGGGGAAGCCATGAAGCTTTGAAAAGCAAAAAGTTGAGAGAAAATCTCTTAAAAATTGAAAGTGAGAAAATGAGATTAAGTGAAAAAAAAATGGAAGAGGCTAAGCCTATTTATAGGGAAAATGACCAAAACACGGGTACAAACCCTCAAACTCAAAATTCGTGATTCAGACAGCCACTGGCTCCCATAAATCATTTTTATGGTTGCCAGTGGGGGGCAACTGTAAATACTCGAATTTTGAGGATCGAAAAGCCTGTTTCCCAGACTGCAAACAGTCCAACCGGACCGGAGGCCTTTCAGAGAATTTTCCAAAAATAGGCCAATATCGTACTCAAAACGTCCAAAATGTCACAAGGGATCTGAAGGTATCCTCGAAATAATTTTCGGAGGTACGGAACTTACGAAAAAGCCTTCGGAACGAAAACCACCTGGGCAGACAGCTCGCCGGCGGGCGCAACCGCCATCCACGGCGAGTGCAATCGCCGTCCACGGCAGGTCCAACCGCCCTTCGATGGCTGGTGCAACCGCCGTCCACAGCAAATGCAGCCACCGTCCAAGGCGAGTGCAACCGCCGTCCACGGCGATTCCAACCACCCTTCGACGGCTGGTGCACCCGCTGGCCACGACGGGTCCAACCGCCCTTCGACAGCTGGTGCAACTACCGTCCACGGCAAACGCAACCGCCGCACACGGCGGGTCCAGCCTCCCTCCAGCCGAATTTTGCCTATAAAAAGCAGCCTCCAGCTCTATTTTTAGGTACCGCTTGTGTTGACGAGCTTTCTCTTCTCCCTCCTTGCTTTAAGCAATTCTCAATTATTACGAACTGCTTATGTTGACGAGCGATCACTCTCCCTCCCTCGCTCCTTGCGATTCTTTTATTGCTTTCCTCTTGCATTCATTAATCTTGCATTATTGAGTTGAGTTGTGATCACATAACTAATATTGAATTATTGAAAATCTGACAAACTGAAGCTCCGAAGTGGCAGACATTTGAATCAGGTACGCTTCAAAACCCTACTCCTTTTAATTTAAAGTATCATATGCATACTTCTCTTCTACTCCAATTCTAAACCCAATCATTGCATCCATATCATTAAGATTTAATTAAACAGATCTAAAGCTAAAATGTCCGGTTAATCAATAATCGAGGTATTAAGAGTTCAGATCCGAACTTATGGGCCAAGAATGCCTAGTTAGTCCATGACTCTGGCATAGCACCCCTAGTTCGAATAAATCGGCTAAAAATAGTCCAATTAATCAATAATTATGGTCAAAAGACTAAATTTCATCATTTTTGGCAATAAATTGCCTAAATTACAGCTTATTTTTATCCAATCTGGCCTAAAAGGCCCAATAAAATCCCCAATAAAATCATATTTGACCCTAAAGGCCCAACACAATCAGATTTGGCCTTAAAGGCCCAAAAAACTTAATTTGGCCCTAAAGGCATAAAAACAAAACCAATTTGGCCCTAAAGGCCCAAAAAAAAAAACCAATTTTGGCAACAAAACCCAAAACCCAATTTGGCCTTAAAGGCTCAAAAATCAAAGCCCTTTTAAGAAAGGCATTTCGAACTACGTGGACTTTGATCCCTTATTCAAATAAAGGGTACGTAGGCATATTTGGGAATAAACCCCAAATAACAAGTCACAATTTTCAAAATAATTAAAATTGCTAAAAGCATCAAATTCATTTAAAACCATCAAACATTTTTCCTGCATTTCAGCTACATTTAAAATGGTTAGTTAATCTGCATGACATGGTCTCGGAATCCACCTCGGGTTCGAAGATTATGCTTTAATCCATTGGGCAAATTAATCTAAAAATTATGTTAATTAATTAAAAAGGAGTCACATAGGGTTTTTCCTAGTTTACCCTAAAATTAAACAAGGTGGCGACTCACACTCACGTGCATTCATCCCTATTACATTGCACTTGCATTCACATACATTTCTGCATCTTTAGGGAGGTGTTCACAGGTCTGGGTGCAGAAGACCCTCTATACCTTCCTCTCATCTAAAATCTGGAAGAAGATCCTTCACCTTTAACCCATTTCCTGGCTTGCTTAACCCTGTTTTCTTCTTCTTCATTTAATGCATGCTCCTGATTGAGCGCATTTGCAATCAACAGTGAGAAATCTTCATAATTGAACCCTTATACTAGCATCCGAATACGAGGCTTCAACCCCTGTTCGAACCTCTTACACCTATCTCTACCGGTCATCACTAAGTTACCAGCATAATAGGCTAACCTCGTGAATTCTCTTTCATATTCAGCCACTGTTTTGTCACCTTGTTTTAGACTTAAGAACTCCTGTAATTTTTGGTTTGTGTATGCAGTAGGGATGTACTTCTAGCAGAATTCCGGTTGGAAATCCTCTCATGTCATAACTGGAGGCTCCACTAATCCATGTGGTATAGTTTTCCACCACCGTATGCATCATCTTATAAGAGTGAGATGGTATACTCTACCTTCATGGCATCTGTATTCTCTAGTTTCCTCAATACCCTTATGGTCCTTTCCAACCACATTTCAGCGACATAAGGGTCTGTAGTCCCCATAAAATCGACAGCCCCATATGCTCTCAGTTTATCAAACTCTTTTCGAGATTGTTCTCTGCTAGCAGCTAATGGAGTTTGTGGGAAATTTTGTCCCTGCAACATCATCAACAAGTTAGCTACTTGAGTAGCTATAGGGTTCACAGATGAAGCTGCGGGCACCTCTGTCATCGGGGTTCCCTCCACTTGCTCTCTCTGTACAGGGTCAACTCCCCCTTCCACTCTTTCCCCAAACTCTGACATTCCCTCAGCTTAAGGGTTATTGTTACCATCTCCTTCTTCTCAGATGATGATAGCTCTATCAGTCATCTTTACTCTAAAAAATAATGTTTCGTCTCCTGACAAAACATAATTATCACTATTAGTTTCAGAGATAATACATATATCCCAAGTTTTGTAACATATCACTTAGAGGCAGTAATTATAGTTTTCACACAAAATTTTCAAAACCATGCTCTGATACCACTTTAAACATGTCACACCTCCCGTGACATGTCTCCCACATAATGACCAATGATTTCTCGCTTCCTCTACAGGAAACCATTATTCACTCTGTAAGGGATAATTTGGATCACAACTTAATGAAAACCTGTATAATTTTTTTTTTGCATTTTTCAAATACTTTATTTAAAACATAATTTAATATCTTTACTCTTCCAAAATATCTCAAACATACTATAATTATCATATCTTTCCATAAACCTAATCATAAAACATCCATTTACAAACTAACATTTTAAAGCATTTACAGAATAATTATCAATGTTAGAAATCCACGCAGCATAAATAAGTTCATTTTACATCACTACCTCTACTTACTGTGATAATTACAAAATATAAACTATTTATACATTACAAGTCTCTTGGGATACATTTCCATGTACAATTATTACCTCTGTAGACTTGTCAGAATTTTCACTTATCCTCTTGTTGCCTCTTACTGCTTTCACCTGCGTTTATCAGGGATAAACGCTGAGTATAAACCCAATAAGTTATAATAAACACACATAACCAATTCACATATCACATCAAATCATGTATAATCATTTTCTAATGATTTCATATCAATGATCATCATAATTCATTAGCATCATCAATACAACCAGTTTCCTCTATCATACATATAAATTGGTAATCATAGTGATATAAAGATGTAATGTCACAAATCATGATATGAATGCAAATCATGTTAGGCATCCGCCATTCTTTCTTTTCTCCATTATCATATATCATCATCCAATGGTGCATCATAATCAATTCTCAATATCATATATACATTTTTTTCTTTTATAATGGGTCACCACTCCATCTCTACGGGTCTTCCCATTTTCTTTTATACCATGGGTCACCACTACATCTCTATGGGTCTTTCCATGTTTCATTCCACATCACAGGTCACCACTATATCTCTACGGGTCTTCTTGTGGTCCAACATCATGTCATGTATGAAATGCCATGTAATTCTCATATCATCAAATGTGCCAATCAACACATAATTAAATGCTCAAATTTATCTATTTCCTTTGCTATCAATCTCATTAATTTATCAACTTATATTCACATTCACATTTCCTTTCCAATTCAATATATCAATCTCTTGTCATGCAAATACTAAATCATATCTCAATACTTTTAAACATATCATCAAAATATCATTTACACTTATATTACAAAAATCACAATCAGCTCATTACAAACATACACATATTTCATATCATATTATCATGCACAAGGTAGCATGATAGTTTCATACACTATAATATGGTATTGTGCACATTGTTGCACAATAATCCCATAACTTACAACAATTATTTAAACATATTGTCATCGTGCAGACGGTTGCACAATGAATTCATAATTACACACGTAACTTACCTTGTATTGCTTTTCCTTTATCAGCTCTTTCTCGAACTTCAGGAACACTTTCACTTCGAGTACCTAATCACATTACATTTTCATAAATAATCCTTCATACTTTTCATTACTATAAACAAAAGCCTATCCTTAACTCTCTGAAACTTGTTTTAAGTCTTCACTTTTCTCAGCATTTGTCTTTGGCAGAAGCAAGTCGCGATCGCGAGTCCTCAAGTCACGCTCGTGACTTCCTCTTCAAAAGTACTGTCTAAATTTTGGCCTTGTCGCGATCGCGACCTCCATTGTTGCACTCGTGACTTTGACAGAAAAGTTTCTGTCTGATTTTGGACGTATTCGTGATCACGACTTCCATTGTCATGCTCGCGACCTCACGCCAGAAGACACTATCTAGTTTGGTCCAAAGTCAAGCCCGTGAAGCCAAGTCGCGACCTCCATTCCCAAAGGCAAAAACCTTAGTTTTCCAACTCCAAATGCTCTCAAATTTTGTACACTTCATCTCAACTTATCATTCAAGTTTTTCTCTAAGTTTTGGCTCATGTCAAACACATTTCAGCCACTTTTTACCCAATCTAAGTTCCATTCCTCATTTTGTACCTCTCTTGACTAACACTTAATATTTCCAACTTATTTCTTCAATCTAATCTAGTCATTTTGATCTCAAATTCTTATTTGAAGTTATATCTAATTTTGACAAGGTTACACATAAGGTTCTACACCATTTGGACTCCATTTGAGTCACAAAATCACAATTTTCCCCATTTTTTCATACTTGCTGCAGAATTGTGTTTCCTCACCTTTAGTTCATCATTTGGTCCATTTAAGTTCAATTCTAACCAAAGTTCCCAACTTGAAACTTTTATCTAACAACCTAAACTAGGTTCATGCCAAATTTCAGGATTTTATCTCTTCATTTAAACCTTCAAATCATTGAAAACATTTGTTGTCCTGTTCTGAATTTCCAGAACTGACAGCTTGACCTCTATCTGCTCTTCCAACTTTTTCATGCACAAAACAATCTGATTTCATAAAGTGGTCTTCTAGACATTTTTAGCTAATATCCTAAACTTTCTACCGGTATATCTTTTACTAATTTTGGATGTCATTTGAGTCTCTGGAACAGTGACACAAAGTTACTATTCCCGCAGCCCGATTTCCAGATTTCACTTTTCTAATTGTTTTCTCACTTCTTTCATATTTAATGCTTTGATTCAAGTCCAAACTCATGTTTTTATCCTCATAAGCTTCTTTCCAAAAGTCAAGTTTATGTTTAACCTTAATTTTCACCTTTTTCTATCAAAAGCTATATATATATATGTGTGTGTGTGTGTGTGTGTGTGTGTGTGTGCGCGCGCGCTAAAATGGAGAACTAACCTTATCTACTTCTTTTTCTGTTCTTCCTCTTCCCTTGGTTCTTCGTTGTTCTTTTCTTTCCTTCTCATGACCTTCCTCTTTCTGCTGGGTTTTTGGTGTGATTTTTTTGCTAAGTGTTGTGATAAGTGTCCATTTGCCACTTATTAAGGCCCTCTCTCTCTCTCTCTCTCTCTTTCTCTTCTTGTGTTGACTTGTCAACCTTTGACAAGTTAACTTTTCCTTTTCCTCTTTTCTTTTCTTATTTTCCTTTTCCTTTTACTTTCTTTTCATTTTCTATTTATTTCTATTTCTCATTTTACTTTTTCCACATTTCATTCTTTTTATTGCTCTTTCTAAATTTTTCATTCCCTTTATTTATTTCATCATCTACTCTTTCATTTTTTAATTTACATCTTTCCTTTCTTCACTTGTATTTTTCCCAACTTGTTTCATTTATACTCAGTTTCCTTTATCATAATTTTTCATTACCTCTTTTATTTCATTATGTATTTCTTCTTTACTACCTTTATTTGCTTCACACTTTCTAAATTCTATTTATTCCCTTAATTATTCATTTAAATGTTAAATTTTATTAATTTAGGTGCCTAATCTTCTAGGCCTTAAAATCTGTTCGTGACATTAACTCTTTGGTCGGTGTTTTTTTTTTCAAAAACGGTCGCTCACTCTCTGCTATCGAATAATGCAGGTAAGGACCCCTTTTATAACAGATCACTTAACCCTAACCTAATAGAATTTGATTAGGGTTAAGTATTTGACACAAGTATTTTAATTAGATACTTAAAATTAAAAGGGCCCAAATTAAACCTAGTCCATTCAGTACATTATAGTGTGCGACCCAATAGGTTTATATTATGTTGGCAGTGGGCCAATCCTATTACAAGCCCACAAGTCATAAGCAGCCTCTAGCAAGACATTATGACTACCCAAATAATATAAAATCAGTAGTCTGATATCAACCTAATTAGTAGAACATGTCATAATCCTTTTGTCATGCAATATGTAGTTTGAACATAAGTCATGGTCACTGTCACGCTTATATTGTCCAAACATGAAGTTTCTCGATTACAAAGTTGACTGATAAAATCAAATGACATTGATCACTATATCAATTCATTTGAGCACGGCCATGCATTTCTCAGTCCAACTTATCAAAGGGCCCATAAGATATCTCTCTCATAAGAGAGGGACAAATTCTATCTTGATTATTCACTTTCTTCCACATGATTATCATCATATTCAATCACAACCTTTATGATTATCCGATTAAAGATAACGTTTGATTATGTCAAAATATGATGTCTCTCATGTAGGAAACTGTAATAATCTCAAGTCTGTGGACTTCAATAACATAACTATTATGAGATTACTTATGACACTTAATCCATGCAGTAATCTTATGGCAGGTCTACCCAGTACCTTGTTCTCCAACAAGTACTTACAAGTTAGATTTGTATCACCCTATACATGATCATCTCATAATCATCAATCAAACTTATACTAGTCTTAATTCATTATTAATTTCCATAAATACGAATAACTAAGGATACCAAATTATTACAATAAAACATACAAGCATTATAGTAATTTAGAAAAACTTCCATAAATGAAATTATGACAATATAATTAAGGTCCAATCACAAGGCCTAGGTCATAACTACTAACACTAAAAAGGAGGGATTACATCACGAACAAAGACACCACAATCCTAATTAAGAGACATAAGCCTAAATATCATCATGAATAGCACAAATATTTATCAATCTATATGTTAGAATAAACATTCTCAATTTTAGCTCTTAAACACACAAGATTAGCATGAACATATTCTAAACATAATAGGAAGTTCAAATTTTTCAACACAGAACTTTATGTGTAATTGTCTTCATTGATTAAGAAAAAAACATACTCATAAACTACATTCATATGATTCAAAAAGTATTACAAAGGCTTAATCATATCAACAACAATTTATTTCATTTGGTCAACCACATATCAAAAATTGATAGGCATAATTCAAATACATAATAGTTAGAAATATGCAGCAATAGTTAAATGAACAATGGCATGAATAGTACCATGAATAGTGACATGAATAATAATTTTTAGTCTTCAAGATTGTCTTCAACTCAGCATACAATATATAACCACTTTAAAGTATCAATACAAGCATTCAAACAAACTATTCATTCATTCATTTAATCAAATATATCAGTTCATTTAAAATATAACACTATAACATCATGCACAAAACATAAACTAAAAAAATCTAATTTCACAAAACATGCACACAATCCTGCTGTTTCCCCCTTTTTGTCAATTTCAGAAAACATGCACACAATCCTGTTGTTTCCCCCTTTTTGTCAATCATAATAAAAAGGATAACCAAAATAAGAAGATAGATTGTGTGGAGCCTTAAAAACATTAGAAAAATAAACTTTTGGATTTAAAAATCCCTTTGGTTTCTCTTTTCTGCCAAATTTTTCAGATTTTGCAACTCTGATTCTTAAATCATGCTTACCACTTCTTCTAAGGCTTCTAGTAAGTTTGAAAATCTATGGTTGTTTGAAGACTCGTTGAGATGAAGATGGTTCAAATAAGGATATTGTAAGTAAGGTGTTTTAAAACAGATTTTTGTGTTGTGCTCTTTGTAAATCCTTGGATTCGGAAAATGATTAGCAAGAAAAGATGGGAGAGATAACTCAACCTTAGGTTCTAATGTCATCTTCTGCTTGTTCTGTTCCTTCTTTAAGTTCCTCATTCAATTCAGTTTTTGGTTCTTCTTGTGATGGTTCTGGTTCAACTTCAACTATGTCTTCACTTTTGGCTTCATGTTCTGGTTTAGAAATAGAGGAAACTTTCCTTAGTTTCTGCATTCAGTTTAAGTCCACATTCTTTTGTAGAGGTTGGTATGACTTTTGACAAAAATTCTTGAAGTATAATAATCTGAAGAGGTCTGTAAACTCTCTCAAATTTGAGCCACCAACTTTATTTTTCTTGAATGTTCCTACATTCTTGTCATCACTAGTAGTTGCTTCTTGATGGTTTACACAATACTCTTTAAGATTATGCTCCAATCTCTAAAGTTTCTACCAGCCAATAAATCAATTTTTATTTCAATTTTGTTCAGCTGTATTGGCAGATCTTTGTTATTCAAATCTTTAAGTTTTAGAGCCTCTATTTGCAATCTTAGAACTAATTTCAGGTTCATGTGCAGATTTTCTTTCTGTTTCAGGAGCCAGCTCTTCAAATTAGGAACCAGAATAACTTCAGCTTCAATTTTCTATGTCAAGAGCAGGAGGTGTAGTGATAATAATAAGTACTTGTTCCAATTCATGCTGTAGAATGAAATCACCAAAAGAAAAAATTACCACCAACAACATTTTGAAGGGACTTTAGTATCTCTTCATTAGTTTGTCCCAAGTTCTGTTGTTCTCCAATTTTTGAACTTTCTACTGCAGTGTTATTAAGGACATGATTTTCCTCTTGATCTATATGAGTTTGCTCATAAGGTTGATTCTGATTGCCACAATGATGTGAACAATGCAATCTCCCTCTTCATATGTTAGGACAACATATCAGAATGTGAGAGAGCTAGAGTCAATGCTAGTATTGAGGGAGTTTCCCAATGTATTCCGAACAGACCTTGTGGGTTTGCCACCTGACAAGGAGATAGAGTTTGAGATAGAATTATTATTGGGTGTCAGACCCATTTCTATCCTGCCCTATAGGATGGCTCATGCATAATTGAAAGAATTAAAGACATAGTTACAAGAGTTAGTTGACAAAGGTTTCATCAGACCAAGTACATTACCATGGGGTGCACTTGTGCTGTTTGTAAGAAAGAAAGACAGAACGATGAGGCTATGTATAGATTACAGACAGTTAAACAAGGTCACCATAAAGAATAAGTATCCATTGCCAAGAATTGATGATTTGTTCGACCAATTGCTAGGAGCTAGTTGCTTCTCCAAGATAGACTTGAGATCGGGCTATCATCAATTACATATTAGATAGAGTGATGTACCCAAGACTGCATTTCGTATGAGATATGGGCATTATGAGTTCTTGTAACGCCATTTGGGTTATCTAACGCCCCAGCTGCATTTATGGATCTCATGAATAAAGTTTTCAGACCATTTCTGGATCAATTTGTAATAGTCTTTATTGATGATATCCTAGTGTATTCCAGAAATGTAGAAGAGCATGCCTGACACTTCAGAATGGTTCTACAAATGTTGAGAGAGCACCACTTGTACGCGAAGTTCTCGAAGTACGAGTTTTGGCTGAGCAATATATCTTTCTTAGAGGAGCATGCCTGACACTTCAGACTGGTTCTACAAATGTTGAGAGAGCACCACTTGTACGCGAAGTTCTCAAAGTATGAGTTTTGGCTTAGCAATATATCTTTCTTGGGACACGTGGTGTTAGAACATGGCATCGAGGTGGACCCTAAGAAAGCAGAGGCAGTAGCAGACTGGCCTACACCCACTACAGTTACAGAGATCATAAGTTTTCTAGGTTTTGTTGGCTACTACATGAGATTTATACAGGATTTCTCCAAGATAGTTGTTCCAATGACATGATTAACATAGAAGAACCAGACGTTTGTTTGGTATGATGCATGTGAAGAGAGTTTTCAGAAGCTAAATAGGAAGTTGACCACGGAACCGGTGTCAACTTTACCGAAGATAGGTGAAGACTTCACGGTATATTGTGATGTGTCTAGAGTGGGATTAGGGTATGTTATGATGCAGAACGACAAAGTCATATCGTATGCATCAAGATAGCTGAAGAAGCATAAGAAGAACTACCTGACTCACGATCTGGAGATGGCTGCAGTGATATTTGCACTGAAGATGTGGAGACACTATTTATATGGGGTTAGATGTGAGATCTTCACATAACATAAGAGTCTCCAACATATTCTGACTCAGAAGCAATTAAATTTGAGACAGACACGATTGGTAGAACTGCTTAGTGATTATGACTGCAGAATATAGTACCTTCTGGGCAAAACGAATGTAGTAGTTGATTCCCTTAGCTAAAAATCATAGAGTAGTCTATCTCATATCACTGCAGTACGACGATCGGTGGTTACATAATGGTACAGACTAATCAGCGAAGGGATTCAACTAGAGATAGCAGAGAATGATGCTTTAGTGGCACAAATGAAGGTAACTCCAGGGTTTCTTTAGCAAGTGGCTTAGAAACAACATGAAGACTCAAAGTTGGTCTGAATTGCTAGATCAGTACAAAATGAAGAGAATAATGAATTCAGGTTTGACAGCCAATGTATTCATCAATTTGGGAACATATTATGTGTTCTAGATGATGTTGCATTAACGGGAAATCCATGGCACCCCTTCCTAAGCAATCTATGTGCCTACATAGAAGATATCAAACCGATGGACATACTTATGATGTCCCCCTTAAATGTGACGTATGATCCATTCGATCCTTTGAATCTGACTACCTTGTTCCTGCAGTCAAGGGTAGCATCATGTGATAACCAATCCATACCTAATATGACATCGAAATTTGTCAAATTGAACAACACTAAGTCTGTTGAAAGGCACCTACCCTCTATGAAAACTGAATAACACTGACAGCTCATCTCTGCCAATGTCATATCACATCTGGTTCCACTAACCCATAATGGACACTCCATTGGAGCAGCAATCAACCCGATACTGCTCATTACCCTCGGTGAGATAAATGAGTGAGAGGCATTCAGATCTAACAAAACATGAATATGAGTGCAACCGATTAGAAGTGTACCTAATATCACCGTGTTTGATGTGTTAGCCTCCTACTGTGTCATGGTGAATATCCTAACTAATGCCACATGCCCTTCTGACTGAGCCCTTGAGGATTTTGCTCCTCGACCTCTCCCCTGACCTGTCACATACGCTTATTAGGGCCTAAGAGATTATGTATCTAATTAAGCTATACTTGAGAGCTTAAATGCATGTTATAGATTATGCAAAATGATGAGATATGTACTTGATATATATGACATGCCAAAGTTTGAAAGAATGTTAAAAGTTGTATAATACTTATTTACATGTAAGTATGCATGTGATATGCAATTGGTATGCAACTAGTGTGTGTGTATAAGTTGCATGAGATATGATAAACAAGTAGGCAAATATGAATGAACATGTGGTACACAAATGAGAAGTACATAACCTTTGAAGTATATGATTTTTAGTAGAGAAAAGAGAGACACACAAGTGTGAGATACACTTAGAAGTCAAACAAGAGTACATAAATGAAACTAAGTATACAAGGGTCTATATGTATAGATAAATGAATGTATGCAAAGCTAAAGTACTTGAATTAATGAAAGAATGGTTATACAAGTGAAAGGATGACAATGTACAAAAGAACTAAAGGCATGAAGAATGTAGGAAGTAAATAAGTTAAAATGAGAAAGAGGGCTACATAAGTTAGTGGGCAGATAAGTAAGGGAAATGGATAAACAAAACAAAAACAAGAGAGAAAGTGGATGAAAAAGGAAGAGGTAGCCGCCCAAAGCAAGGAGGAGGTGGCACCGACCACCCTACATAAAAAGAGAAAAAAAGGGGAAGCTGGCAAAATCAAAAGAGAAAGAGAAAGAGAGAGCTCAGGAAGGAGAAGAACCAAAAGAAGAGGAGAGGTAAGATTGCTGATCTTGAAAGAAAGGGAGGTTGAAGAGAAGGAAGGGCAAAGGAGGTGGAAGGCAGAGGAAAGGTTTGTCCAAGAGAGTTAAGCCACAATTTTAAGGTTTTATTGAATTGTAATACATGTATATTGATGAAGAAAAACTGGGATAATGAATTGGGTTGGAATTATTTGCTTTAGGAGGTGATTTAGGTGAGAGATGGTGTAGAAGGGGTGACTGGTTGCTGGAAGAGATGGTTCAGTAGAATAGTCTGAGTTGTGTTCTTATTTTGGAGGACCATTTGAGGTTTAAAAATAATGAATAATACACCAATAGAAAGCTGTACATGTTGGATACAATTGTACAGAATTATTTTTTACCAAATTCCATCGTTTAGGTCATGAAAAAACTGTAAAAATAGGTAAAGGTCAAAATTGTTGAACTATAGGTTCCATGTACAGGACATTTTGTTTTTCTTTAGTTTGAAGGCCTTAATGATTAGATTAATTCATGAAATTTACTATGTATCTTACATCAGATGTTGGCTACAACTTTTATGTTTTAAAGTTTGTCAAAAACAAAATATAAATTGGTCAAAATGGTTAAACAAACTAGATATGTCAAATGAGACCTACTGGATAGGCCTATGTGATATATTGAAAATGTAAGCACTGTGTTTTGCACCCAAATGGATTTTGAATGATATGAAATTTTGTGTACAACTTTATTTGTATGTTAACTTAATGTCTATGAAAATTGAGCATGAACTGGGTTGATTTGAGATATGAATTAGTTATAGGAGGACAAAAGGGTATATAAGGTTGTGTTATGCAAATAAAATGATATCGAAAATATTCAAATGGTTTTGGATGGTAACCAAAATTGATAGGAAACTTCTAAAATGTGTTAAGAAAATATAGTTAAAATGGTAGACTAATATGAATTGAATTAAGTGGTCAAATAGACTGAAACATCAAGCTACTAGCAATGGAAGTTCTTTTCCAGGCAGTAGACTTTAGCTTAGTAAAAAAGTGATCTTAATGAACTTAGAATGAGCTGAAATTTAATGAAATCTTGAATGTGCTGAATTTTATAGTTATATGTATAATTTTATGTTCTTGTAAATATGATTCATTAGTGATAAAGGTTCTTATCATAGATTTTAATTATTGTCAAGTATTGTATGAAAATAATTATCATGTCAATTTGTAAGATTATGTTGTCCCTAACTGGTCGAAACGTTCATTAATGATTCAACTGTCATAACAGTCATGGAGGTTAGAGGGACTATTACTTTAATTATATTTGTTTAAGTTATATTTGCAAGATTTTAATATGAAAATAAATAGTGTATAACATGAGTGTCAAATATGGTTGGAAAATGAGATTAGGTTAAAATTATGCAAAGTGAAAAGAGATTAGCCTAATTATATGTATGCTGAATTTTATAAATATATGTATAATTTGATCTGCTTGTAAACATGATTCATTAGTGATAAAGGTTGTTATCCTAGATGTTAATTATTGTCAAATATTGTGTAAAAATGATTATCATGTCAATTGGTAAGATTATGTTATCCTAAATAGTAAAAGCATCGAGTTTGTGCGATTTGTAAATTATTTTGAGTAGTTATTAACCTTGCTGTTCAAAATTATAAATGATAGTAAGAATGGTATTTAATTATGTTGAAATTTTTTTGCATAAAATGGTGAAGGACTTGCATAAAAAGAAAGTGGAATGGTAAATATTGAATTTTGATAAATTTTGAATGTTTGTGTTGCTTTGAAAATTTTATTCGAAATTTTATATGGTTGTTGCCCATTTTTTAAAGGTATGTTGGATTTGAAATTTGAAATTTGAATGATTAATATTCTATTTTGAATGTCAAAATACATTAGAAACATGTATGAATAGAAATGAAACTGCAAGAATTGGTGATATTATAGACGTGCTTGCTTAAAGTCTTATAATTTAACATGTTTACTTGACTTGTATATGTTTAAAATTATGAAAGTATGCATTAGATCTAAAAAAATTTAGACATGATTGCTTTTCGATCGAAATTATACACGTAATTGCCTAGATTCATTTTATATATATATTATATTTACATATCTCAACACTGCAACGCATGTAAAATCAATATGAACAATATATGATAATGAAATATATATATAAATATTTACTAGCCCTAATATGTTTAGGTGGGATACGAAATTAATATAAGAATATGGTATGCCCTATACAGGAGTAATACTGCCTATATGTTCATATGGATTTTTGGAGCTATAGTGACATACTCCACGTAAATTGGCTCATTACGCCCTTCACCTATATATAATTAGTTTCAACCCTACTGATTTAGCATTATGTTACCTATATGTTATTGGCTTGGGCTCTATTGTTTTCTCTTGTTTAGCATTTGATCTTACTAACATTTTTGGAGGCCATACAGGTTAAAGAAAGAGACATGTTATTATGATTGCTTACTGCATATATGTATTGAAATGATATATCATGAATTGAAATGATATGACATAAATGATGTACAATGGCACAATATAAAGTGAAAAGACATGTTCTAGTATGACATGCAATGGCACAAAATCATATGATATGATAAAAAATAACATGATATGATTTGATATAGTGTGAAATGGCATGATATTATATAGTATTACCTAAACTGACAAAAAAGCTTATAATATATAATATAATATGAATTGGTTTTGCAAAATATGATACCTAATGAAATGAATACACATTGTGACAAAAAGTACTGAAAAAGAGGAAAAGACTACAATATTGGCTTATGCTTACATGATTGTATTTACATGTTTATGATAATATAGTTTACATGATAGACATGGCTAATGTGTGAAATGTAAATATGACATGAAAAGAGCGATACGATGTTATATGACACAGAATGACTTTATATAACAATGCGTAGTGCTATTGAAGAAGATAGTGTTATATGATATGGAATGATTTTGTATAGCATATCATGACACCCCTAGCATTATTTGACATGAAATGTATATGTGAATAGATGGCATGATATAGTATGACTACAAAATATCATGAGTTCATCATACATTAGAAAGAACATATCACAAAAAGAGGTTATAGTTCTTTAATATGCTTTTGTGATAATGTACACATGTTTGATAAAAGGAAAGTTTATATTGTAACTGAATATGACATGACATGACATCACATACAAGTTATAGCTTAATACCTATGATAGGATGCAACATTTATACACAAGTAAAATGATATAATATAAGGGTGGTGTGCAAATGGTCGGTTCGATTTCGAACCGAATTGAACTTGAAAATCGAACAACCGAATTCAATATTTTCTTAAATCGAATCAAACTTACCATAGAAACTAAATTGAATCAAAATATTTCAATTTGGTTCGGTTTCTATGGAACTGAACTTCCCACTGTCGACCTTCCACTTCCCATTTTCATACTATAGTCACAAACACAATTCCTAGTCATAAAAACAGAGTCACAAATTCCCAAAGAAATAGTTCACTTTTCACACTGATTCACATTCATAGAATCAATATCACAACTCACATAATCACACTTCAAACTTTAGAATTTCAGTCACATTTCATAGTTACAAAGTCCTAAATTCACAAAATCTCAAAATCATTGTTCAAAGTTCACAAACAAACTTGAATCAATGTTCCTATTTAGCATAATATTTATACATGCATAGTTAAGATAACACCAACCTTTAGAATAGAGATGACAACCAGTGAAATCAAGCTGAGTTTGGTGACCTAAAAACTCACTATGACTCACTGTGAGTTTGAAAGGAGTGAGACTAGAGAGTAAGGGACTAGGACAGAGAATCAATCAAAGGTGAGGGTCGAAGGAGCTAAGCACTGGAGGGGAGGGAAGTAGCGAGGGACCAATGACAGCCGAGGACCAACGACAGCCGAGAGCCAACATCGAGCATGAACCACGATCGTGAAGCAGGAGGAGAACTTGAGGACTCTAGAGCATGCGAGGCGAGTGAGCAACGAGCAGTGACAGCAGGAACACGAGGGAGGTAGCTGGAGGACACGAGACTCGAGTGGAGAGAGAGACGATCTTCGTATGGTTGCGTTTCAGAGTCTAGATGATGAAATTCTTTTATGAGTCAAAATGTTAGGGATTTTAGATTTTATATATATTTAGATTTAAGGTTCATTGATTTTACTAGATTTAGATTTAGGGTTCATTAGTTTGATTTAGTGATCTGAATCACAAATTTTAATTTAGGTCTGATTTAAAAATATGGGGCTGGGCCAATTCATATTGGGCTAAGTTAGATATATAAATGGACTGAGTATTTTGGTTATTTCTATTTTTTGGTTTATTAACAAAAAATAACCGAACTGAAAATCGAATATTTATAAAAAGATTAACCGAATCAAACCAATTTATCTGAAGAACTGAACCGATTGTACTGAACAAGTTTGAATCGGTTCGGTTCTTCGGTTAAAATTGAACAATGGTCACCCCTAATATGATATACATACAACATGATACATATGATATGATAAGATATCTATACATGACACAACTTAGTACACATATTATACTATAGTATGCACCTGATATTCTATGCTAGATATGAAATAAGACGTGATAGGATACATGTGAACTGTCATGACCAGATTTAGGGCCTAGGAGATTAGGTACCTAAACTAAGGAGATTAACAAGAAAGTGATTAATTAAGGTAAGAGATGGAATCAAGAAGTGAAAATGATGATAGAAAATGAAATAGAAAGAAAAGATAAGAAA
>CAOGCB010972691.1:0-26311 GCA_948266635.1 Cnidoscolus chayamansa | reverse complement strand
TTTTTTATATGTAATCAAATATATTGATATAATAATTTTATATTTAAATTTAATAATAATATTTTTAATATTTAAATATGTATTTAATTAAAATAAGAAATTTAAGTATTTAATAAAAAATATATTAATATTTAACATTTTTAGTTTTGAAATAATAAGTATATTAGTTGTTTAATACATTTATAAAATTATGTAATGTCATTAATTATTTTTAAAATAAAAATATTTTTAAATATATATAAATATTTTTTATTGATATATATTCAAATTAATATTTACATTTTTAATGTTTAAAAATAAATAATTTATTTTATTTTTATCTTATTGGATTTTAAAAATTAAGGTTTTGGATACACAGGAAGGATATAAAATTAATTAGTGAAAAAAAGGCTTCCTAAAGCTCTACAAAAGAAAAGGTCCTTCCACTTGGGGGAAAAAGGGAAGACCAGTACAAGCAGTTGTCCGAAGCAAAGACATACCATCCCTGAACTACCAACTCTCCTCATTTTCTGTCCTACAATTCCATAAACCCATTATCTCCAAACAACCCACAAGCAATAATCTCTCAATTCTTGATTTTTCCCCTCAGATTTAGCATTTCTGCTGGGAATGCGATGCGATTCTTGAGGAGGATCGCCGGATTTCTTGGTTTTGTTAAAGACGAGGGTGCCCACGAAGTGAAAGACCAACAACAAGAAGGAGACGATGACCATCGTAACAGTCACCACCATCAACCCCGTTCTTCTTCCAATTATCAAGAAACTGGGCTTCCTCGTAAAGGCTTCAGCGTCCCCGTTAAGGTCGCTGTCGACCGTCACCAGCCAGGCCCAGTTCTAGTCCCGTCTAGCTCTGGCGACGGAGGCGTCCAGGTCTGCCTCTTCCATTGTTCTCTCTAAACTTTACTTTTGATTACCTTGGTCATCGGTTATTGTCTTGTCTTATTTGTTGTCTTTCAATTCTTGTAAGTGGCTCTGAAAAATAATGTAGGAATACGAAGAACAGAACTAATCGTTAATGTTTACTGAGAGACCGCTATTTATTTGTTGATTGTTGTTTTCTTTTTGAATCGATGTTGAGGGCAATTTATGAATCTCCAAAACTTCCTTTTGAAAAGAGTAAGGCTATAATTCAGTAGTAAGTTGTTTGTTTTCCTACTTATTGAATAACTTCTGAGACTTGAGAAATTGATAATGGAAAGATATGAATGAATTCTGCGTTTATGGTCTAGTTATAGTAGTGGCGTTAATAAGAAGTAAGAACAAACGCAAACGAGAGAAAACAGTTGCCAATTTATTAAATAATCTTTGTGATTTGGTTCATAAAATCTTACGAATCTTTAACTTCTCTGTAGGTCATACTTTGTTTCCACGTTAACAGTTCCTTTATTATGTGTTGTTTTATTCATGTTATACTTGTCTGTGAGTATGACTGTCCGAATTTCCAAATTGGCTTGATATTCCTGAGTGGAATGCAGGATATGAGGCTACTATGTGTTTTCCAATTGCAGTGTCTTGGCCTTCATAACGTTGTTGTCAGAGTCGTACAATTCATGGTACGAATTGTACTATTCATATGAAATAATTAGCCTAGCAATACAAATCGAGGTGAATAGTAAGTAGTCAAGAATCGGAAGAGAATCGTGTGAATCATGAGAATCGTACAAATCGTTGGAATCATCGATTCACAAACAACATGGCAACAATGGCCAAGTTAAAAGAAAAAAAAAGAGAGGGAAAAAGACAGAAAATCCAAGAGAATCAACAAATTTATAAAAGAAGAATGAGCAAATGGCTCAAGATACTGAGATAGTTTTAATTATTTTGGTCTTAAAATTGCTAGTTTGATGCATTGAGCTTAACTACAACAAAGTTGTTAGGTTCACTTTGATTTTATGTCTAGTACATGGTTTGGAACTAACATACATACATGCATGCGTATATGTATACAAATGTATACATACTATTTTTATTTGACTTTTGAAAAGTTGTATCGAACTTTATGAGTCGATTCAATTTGATTTGCTATTTGACAATTATGCTTCATAGTTTGGTCTCTAGTGTCCTAGTTGTTTTTCGTTTGCTGATTCGTGAAATTTGAATAATTTGATTACCACTTATTGTATTTTACTTCATTTTGATAGTACTAATGTCCTAAGTTATCAGTGGATTGGTCAATATTATACTGGCTTCTGGTCAGACTGTCTGATTGTTGCTTGTGTACACTGATGCATAAATTTTCATTCATCTAAAGTGTCCTTTAAGGATTTAACGGAAGTGTTTAAGTGATTACCTTTTGTTGGTCGTTTGATAAATTATCCCTAGGAAATGGAATAATTTCACCAGATATAAATAGCCAGTTTATATGTTTGATGTTGTTATGCTACATCTTTTTGACACCAATGAATCATTTAAATTAATCTTTAGGCTTGCAAGATGAAGAAAATTTTGTGTCATCCAATATAATGTTGAGAGTGATAAGGTCTAGCTATTCCAAGGAACAACTTTGGCAAACAATCAATTAGTGTTATTAAAGGCGCCAAGCAAGGCGAGAGGAGCCCTCCTCTCCTCACCTGGATGAGGCGAGGAGGCGAGGCCTCTTGCAACAGGTGAGTGCCTTGCCTCTCCTCATGCTGCTGCCTCTTGAAAATAACATGCAGATCCTTTTTTTTTTCTTTGTTTTTTAAACACCAAACCCTAATCCATAGTTTCTTATCAAGCAGTTGGTTGGAGAACTTAATTTTAGGTACAAAAATTATGGAATATGTCTCTGTAAAAATGCTAATTAATTAGTGTTTATATACCTATAATTATGTTAACTAAATCATGTAATAATGCTAATTAATTAGAGATATATTTCTATAATTATGTTAATTAATTAGGGATATATTTCTATAATTATATTAACTAACTAGGAACCTATATTGTAATATTTACGTAGATATCTACAGAGTTGACTTCCTGTCTCTCTCTATATACATATACATATACGCACGCATGCACACAACTACACATACACACACACACAAAAACACACGAGCGCGAGCGCGCATATGCACAATCAGACTCACATTGCCTTCCATTATGCTAACTAATTAAGTAAATATGTCATGTAATTATGTTAATTAATTAAGGATATTCAAATAGCTATGCTAAATAATTAGAGGCATATTTCTATAATTATTGGTGTTGTTCGTGAATTTTTCCGTAACCATAGACCTGCAAAACAAAGAAAATGCACTCCGATGTCTAAGTTAGTATAAGTCCATATGAATAACACGTATCAAAGAAAAAATCCCTTCCCTTGTTAAGGGAATATGAACCTTTTTTATATAGAGATATTTCTTAGTGGATCAGATAGTGGATAGTAGGATGGTTATTAGATAGTAGATGATAGAGTGGTTATCAGAAAGTGAATGATACGGTGGTTATCATATAGTGGATGATAGGGTGGTTATCAGAAAGTGAATGATATGGTGGTTATCATATAGTGGATGATAGGGTGGTTATCATAAAGTGGATGATACGGTGGTAAACAGAAAGTGGATGATAGGTGGTTAACAATAGAGGATTTTTGTCTTGAACATATTTGTATAATAATTAATAACACCTGATATATCAATCATATTAATTGATTAGGAAGGAAATAATATAATATTTAAATAAATATCTATACAATTTACTTTTTATACACACACAAACACAAATACATATATGTTATGTATGTATAATTTAGACTATGGCGCCTCACTTCAAAAAGTCTTTGCCTTGCCTCTCACCTCTTGCCTAAGGTGATAAGGTACCCCCTCGCCATAGTGTGGCTTTTCACCTTGATAACATTGCAATCAATTGGTTTTGATTATTAAAATGCAAGATCTAAAACAAGGCAATAAACTGTATGCAGTTCAACGACGAATAAGATCCATCCTGTTTGATAAAATGCTGCAGGTGCATGCATTGCACATAGATTATGAGAAGATTTTGTTCATTGATGTGCTGGCTTCCTTACTTGATGAATGTTTTTGCATGGACACCGATCCAAAGTGGCATTCCCATTTATCAAATTTTGGGGAAGAAAAGCTATCTTGTTATAAGTCCATTTTGGTATGTAGAAGACTCAAAAGTCAATAACTCCATTATCAATTCTATTCCACTCTTGATTTTTTGCTTGGTACTTGTAGTCTTTAGTTTTCTGCTTTTTGTGCGTGATGGCCCTTGTCCAAAGAGATACTACTGTACTATGCATGGCAATTATACTTCAAGGGCTTGTGATTCCATGTATTTGTTGTTATAAGTTGAGAGATGAGAGGAAATATTAATTTATCTGATAGTGTTATATCACTTGTTGCTCGACTTTGAATTAATTATAGGAGACTAATGATAACCTTTGGATGACTTGGGTGTTGGGTAATCCTTCAAGTTTTTTGGAGAATCCCCAACCAAAGTAGGCTTGATTTGAAAGGAGGAATGGGCAATCCTCAATGTCTAGTGGCAAGTTAGAAAAAGCAGTAGCTCCATCATTGAGGAGAATTAAAATGGTATGAAAGACAGTAGCAAGGATTAACTGATAGTTCCAAATGAAATGCATTGAGGATGTTTATAGCAAGCAAGAGGACTTTGATTAACACTTAAGATAAAAGTGAAGATCACTTTTGCCCTAGAGAATGCACAATTGGCATTTAAGTCGGTTAGAAAGGATGTATTCTCCTTACTGAGCTATTTTTTGGCCCACCAAGTTGAAATTACTTTGGTCCTATTATTAATCCATATGCTGCTTAATCCAAATCTTTGAGTTCTACTCCTAGATTACCTATTGTTGGGAAACTCTTATTTTTCTGCATGTTTTATCTAATATTTTAAAATACGAAAACTGAATGTACATAATGTTAAATTTAGTTGTACATGTTGCATACTGATAATTCTTTTCCCTTTTCTAAAATTGCAATTGGCCAAATAGTTTTGATTAATAATAGTAATAATCATTTTTTAAAAAATAGTTTAGCACATCTACACCTATTACTAAACATCATTTATTGAGAATTGCAAAATAGCCTATAGCATCGGTTTAAAAGACTCCATTAACATGGTAGTTTCAGATGCTTTGGCCGTTGGATAATTATTTTTCTTTTGTAGATCTTTCTCTCTCAATCTCCCTTACCTAGTCTGTTTTCCTAATGCTTCATCCTTTTGTTCGGATGATTTCATTTGGAAATTTGAGGCCTCCTAAAACAGAAGGTATTTGTTTGGTTAGCAATACTCAACTGGATTAATACAAGCAATTGCTATAAATGTTCTTTCTTTTTATCTCTTTATCTCTTTCACTCCTTCCCCTCTCTTTAAGTTAGCTTTTTGCAAGTTTGAGTGGACTTCTTATTGCATTTGGCTAATGCTGGTGTGCCAAAAAGATTTGGTGAATAGAGCAGTCACTAATTTGGTGAAATAAAAGAGTTTTTTAGTGTGCTATTTGTACTATAGAGGTGATGCAGTCAAGGATGACTAGATTTAGGAATTATTTTGATTTAATTGGGAAATTATGATCTTTAATAGATTTTCTAATACAATTAGGAAGTTTATATTTTTATTGTTCAAGATATTTAATTTGGAGGTAGTATTGTGATTGGAATTACATTGTTAACAAATTCCTAATTAGTATTGATGTTATGTTCTTAGATTGACAATATGTAGTATTTTCCTGTTTCCAGATTCCTAGTCCTATGTAGTATTTTCCTGTTTCCAGATTCCTAGTCCTACTTCTGGTAGGACTTGTTAAATACTTAAATACACGTCTTTAAGGTATTTTAATATAGTTTTATTACTGACAATCAAGTTTTGAGAATTATAGAAGATTTAAGATTTGTTTCTCTCCCCTTTAAGTGTTCCCTTTGGTTCTACACCAATATGGTATGGGAGGCACTTTTCATTTGTTTACCTGTGAAGTGAACAATAACAATTTGTCAAAGAATCCAATGAGCTTTTGTTTTGGATTCCTTCATGTCCTTCGCTATTGTTCTCTCTCATTATTGTGAAAAAAAGAGATTCCCAATGCAAATGCATTCTTACATCACGTTTTTTCTTGTTCTGAAGCCCTCATCTGCTCTCTCGCAAAACAATCTCTTTCTTGCGAAATGTAGTCTTGCTACTATTATCCCTAAACCACCACTTTCTTCTCATCAAACCACTGTGCTGCGACCACAAAACTTCCATAGCCCAACACCAAGCATGTTATGAACAAGGAGATGGGATGAGCTGACTTGAGAGCATGGAGTCACTGAGATGCCAAGTGGATTTGAGAATAGCAGTTTGGAGGGAAAAAGAAGGAAGTATTCTGCTAATAGGGTGGTTATCTTGTTACACATTGTTACTGGGATAGGTAGAGGGAGATACTTGTAATTGAGGCATTCTAGAAATTACTAACAGACGCATAATTCTTTCTTTCTCTACCTCTCCCTAATTTCAATTATTTTCTTTGGTTGAAAATCCTGCTCCATAACACAACTCTTCTGGCATGAATTCGTCCACCATAAGTCACCCAAAATCCAATTTCTTTTGTGTTTCAAACTGAATCACATCCAACCTGGCAAATTTAGCTATAAACCTCATTGGAGGTTTCCTACAAGTGGATCACTGTGTTGTTGTTGACAGATTGCTCGCTCAACCACTCACCATTGTTGATGGATTGCTCATCAACAACTCACAAGACCTTAAGCTCCAGGTTGGTCTAATCTGCACATAAGGTGCTGTGTTGTTTGCATTGGATCCGGCCCCACTTCTTGCCACATCAATTGTCATATCACTTGCCACCTGTGTGCCATATCAGTTGTGACCTCATCTGATAGAGCAATGTCATCAACCTTTCTACATATCAGTTTTTGGTAGAACCCTAGCCCCCTAAATTTGATATCCTAGTTCTAATTTGACATCCTTATGGAAAGAAATAAATATTTGAAGTACATCGACAAATATTTTTTATTTTTAATTTTATGATGCGCGGAATTCAGAAGTACTGGTTGAAATTCATTGACAACAAGAAACAATCAGATGAGATGTGCTAATCGAGGGATACTTATGGTGGTGCTGAATATTGCCCTCCTAACTTATTCTATGAATTTGAACTCTCACACAATCTTTACAAGTTAGGAAGAGAGAACTTGAAGCATTGAAGAAGGAATATATGTTTGGAGAACCATATTAGAAAAACTTTTTTATTCAGCCACAATAAGTTTTAATTACTTGGATTATGATGCTTGCTCAAATATTCAATTTTAAGAAAATTCTCAAGAAAAAGGTAAGGAGCACCTTGAAAAACTTTGTCTAGGGTAAAAGCATTCTCAAGATTTCTTGATGATGTAATTACAACTCAACAAGATGCAAGGCAAGAATTTCATAATGAAGAGCAACAAATGCAGTTCAAAGAATAATAAGTTTTAGATGCTGAGACTTCACTTCTTGAAAACCAAGATGATTTGGAAACTTGATAAATTTATTTTAGAGAAAGAAGCTGATGAGAGAGAGCAAGAAAAGACAATAGAAATTGAACATCTCTCTAGTTCTATTCTTCCTCTTGAATTGAAGAGCCTTTCAATTATAGTTGTTACTTAAGTTAATACTTAAGACGATTATAGGAATCTGAAAAAAAAGGAATTAAGTTCATTTTTAATGCTATCATCCAAGAAGATAAGAGTCACTTGTTTCTTCAGCTCTGCAAAAATTTCAGGTTATCTTCCACAAAGAGAGAATCGCATAGTCAAGCAAGACTAGATTATAAATAGTTTTGATTTAATTTTTAATTGTGAAATTAGGATTCTAATTCAGATTTTCTAGTACAATTAGGAAGTCTAAATTTTTATTACTTAGGAACTTCTATTAGGAGGTAGTATTTCAATTATTTAGAATTTTCTAGCAAGTGTTCATTTTATATTCCTACTTAGAGTGACCTAGTATTTTTCTTATGTTAGAATTACTAATCCTAGTACTAATAGAAGTGGTTAACATATTATAAATACTTATGTCTAGATATTTTGGTAGAGTTTTTACTGTTGACAATCAAATAATAGAAAATTGGAGGTTTGGTGTTCTTTGTGGTTCTACATCAAAAAAATTTCTAATGTTCTTGGAGATTGTGTTTAGCTTCTAGGCGTTGCAAGCCGCTCAGGCTAACCTGAACCTCATTATCATATATTCTTACTCTCATCTTTGGTATTGGTTTGACGTTTGATCTGCATAATACACACACACACACACAATATATATCAACTTCAGTTGTTTATCTATTTTTTACATCATTAAGAAAGATGACAGAAATTGACATCTTGATATGTTGTTTGAGGGAGTGAAATTTACTGAGGAAGTTCTGATTGCTGATTGTGGTTTGAATTTTGGAATTTTGATTAAGTATGAAGTAAAATTTTCTTAGATTGCAGATTCAAACTATATTGCAACTCTCCAGGTAGGGCAAATGTTTACACTCCCCCTTCTATCTTGGATAGAAGACGCTTCTGCTTTATCCAAATTTCCTTATGTGGTGCATGGGTTCTTTTTATAGTAACTAAGCTTTTTCTCACTGAACATCCTTACAAACTTCTTAATACTTTTTTTTTGGGTAAATTACTATGAAAATATTAATTCTAGTGTGTTCTATCTTTGAACAAGTGTGTTCTTTTTCCCCGGATAACTAAATACTGTACAAATTTATCATTATGAAAAAGTTAGGAAATGCCAAAAATCAACGACTCTCAACTCATGCTATTTTTGTATGTCATTAGCCATTTACTAAAGGATCTTTGTCAAGTATGTTAAAAGTTGTCCATTTGTTCTAGGGTCTGAAATGGCACGCAAAGCGCCTCAAGATGGATGAAGATGGAGATGTGGCAGATGAATTCCTTGAAGAGGTTATACCAAAGATATCATCCAGCGTTGAGGATCAACAGAAACTTCTGCCGAGGTTCCAAGTTAAACAGAGTGTCCAACCAGCTAAAATCAAGAAACAGGTGGTTTCCCATGATGGAAAAATCCAACACTCAGTAGAATATCAGGGCAGATTGCAATGGGTATGATGCATATTGGTTTAGGCATATGGGGTCGAATAGGGTTTCACTGTTAAAAGGCTGATAGCTAATTCTTTTCGATCATATTTGTTGTTTGTTAACTGTGGCAATGAATTGCAGAAGCCCTGCTCCCAAATTGTATTAGTACCTGTATAACAAGGCTTTTTCACTGATTGGTTTTCAGAAGGTATCAATTTAGAACTGTTTAATCAAGAACATCAGATAGACTTCAAAGATCCTGGGAACACTTCCCGAAACAAAAATGCATTAGCTGAAATGCATGCTTTAATGCTTCTTTGTAAAGTGTGCAGAAAGATACTACCATCATCTTCAGTACATTCTTCCTGGTTGATCTGCTTATTTTGTCATCTCCTGCTTTGATATATCGTTTATTTGTAAATTTGTATTAAACTGGATTATGAATATGGGAGATCAAGTACAATCAGCAACTACAAACATGAGGTATATGTAGAGACAGATATAGTGGAACCCAACTCATATACTAAGCATAACCATATCCCGGTTGCTGCCCTCCTAAAGGGTAATCGGGAACGGTGGTTCCTACGGGCTGGTGATGGGGGTGATGTTGATGGTGATGGTGGTGGTGGCCAACTCCGAGACCGGCAAGATGATGTGTATGCTTGGCACTTGCTTTCTCGGCCGCGTGTCTAGCTTTAGCCTGATGCAACTTCATCTTAGCCTGAGCTTCTTTAGCCTTTCTACGCTCCTTGGCGATCTCTTTCTCTTCGTGTGTCCTGGCTGTTGCTTTCTCCACCTGCAAGTTCAATCAACACCCACTAAATAAAATCCAAAGAAACAAGAAACCAGTAAAAAGGAGTACCTTTTCTTCAACTTTAGCTCTGCAGATGGTGATGTGCTCTCTAGCAGCACTCGCCATATTACTGATTTTTGCCTTAGCGACTTGCATGTTTCAGTGACAGTATCTTGCTATGGATGCAATAGAGATGGACTTATAATTGACTGAAGAAGGTGGCGCGGCTCTGCAAGTGTGCGACTATATGTAGAAACGAGAAAATGGTAGTGCATAGATTGAGTAACCAAGAGGAGATTGGGAGAGGCAGACACGATTGAATTCCACGTGCCATGCATGCAGCTGCTATTACTCTTTTACGATGACAAGTAACCACTTCTCCCAATCGAATCCAAAAAGAAGTGCATGGAAATTTTTTATTTTATTTTAATTTTTTAAAGGTATATTTATTCAAAATTCAAACTAAAATTCATAATAATTCAATTTTAATTATTTTTTTATTTTAAAAAGAATTAAAATCATATATAATTTTATAAAAAAAATTAAATTTCCTTTGTATTAGAGTTTATATGCTTCTTTCTATATATATATATATTCTTTCTATTTAATAAGTTTTTTATATATTGATTAATTGTTTTTTTTAATAAAAAGTTTAAATTACGTATTACATGTTTTATATTTTAAATTACAAATGAAAGCTCATGTAATTAAATAGAAGCTGAATTTTGAATTTTTAAAAATTAAATAGTTATATTTATAAAGTTTAAAATTATATTTTACATTTAAATAATAATATATAAGTCCCAAATTTAGGTCTAATGAATTGGACATTCGTAATTGCTAGGATGTTTATAAACTTTCAACGATCTTTGTAACTCTTCTCCCTGCTACATGGATTGAAGTATCATTCCACTAATTGTGATTATTTATTTTGATGGAATAAAATAAGTAGACCCGTTTCTTTAACAATATCGTGCTGACTATGTATTGAGTTTTTTTGTTCATGAGTATCTATATTTACACTGTTTTTCGTTGTCTTCAGATAATAATATGAGATTTTCACCTAATAAAAGGGCTATTATAAAAGGCTGACATGTTTAACATTTTTTCAAATATTTATTATTGCTTAAAACAATTTAGAAACTTTTAGCTAGAAAATATATTGTGTTGAAACTATAATTTATAATTCTAAAAATGCGTAAATAGTAACTCTTCTACTCAAATGTATCACAAACATAATTATTTAATGGTTTATTATAGATATAACAACAAGAGCAAATTAAATAACTTATAGTCAATATAAATATAATGAAAAGAGTATGAATAATAAAAAAATTATAGATTAGAAGATTGAACACTTGAAATTATAGTGGTTTGGCTTTACCGCCTATGTCCAATCTCTCAAAACTTTTTCTTTGATTTGTTTCTCCACTATTGACTCTTTTGAATGGGCAAGAGACAAGTATTTACAATTCTTTTAAATTTTGCAAGACTCTTATAACATTCTCAAATTCTACAAGGATCTTGTAATATTCTTTCAAATTTTCAAAGGTTTTTGTAACATTCTCTCAAATTTTCAAAACTTTCTCCTAAATTTTCAAAGATTTCTCCCAAGTTTTCAAATGATACTTTATAGAAGTGTTTCTCACTAAACACTCACAAACACAAACGAACACAAACTTGCACTTAATTTTAAATAAATTTTAGGTAGATAAAAAAAATAACTTATATTTTTCTCTTGTTATAACTGAAACTATAAAGAAGGAGAAGAGTTGGATTTGCCCATGAATGCTCAATAAAGAAAAACTTTAATGAAATAAGTTCTCCTAAGTTGTAAATATTTTTTTTAAGGAATAAATAAGAGATTTTGGTTTATATATGTTTCTGACATAAAACTAATTGTTTAGAGAAGATCTTGATAGGTTTGACATAGATTTCAGTAAAACTAGCCGTTATTTTTAGAGTATAGGATAATGTTGATTTTCAAACGTAGGATTGTGAAAATAGAACTACTTTTGAAAGTGACTATATTTTATTTGAACTTTAAAATCAATTTCTGAAAGTAAAAAATAAATATGCGTTGCGTGTATATATAATTTAGCATATTTGACAATTCATACTCTTATACTTCTTTTTATAAGAATTCTAAAATTATCTAATATTCTAAAGTTTCAAATTATTGGTGCTTCAAGTCCTCTTGTTTTTGCATATTTTATCATTTATTTATTTACTATTCTTCAATATCAACTTGTAATTATTTACTTCATAAACTTTTAGCAAAATATATTATTTTTAAAAATAATTTTTATAAATTTTAGAATCACTCAACATAATATTTTATAAAAATTAAAAATATTTAAATTTAATAATTATTGTAAATTACAAATGAAAGCTCATGTAATAAAAGTTGATTTATCCTCACTTTAAGGGTTCTCCGTATCTCGGTCCGACAGAATGGTGAGGATGGCAAATTACGGTGGCCCAATGCATCGCAAGTGGAAGGCCTGTGATATAGTGTACATAAGAGACCCATCCACATAGGTAAAATCCCCATTCTACAGCTGCCGTGTATCGAACCATGACCATTATACTAAGTCAACACTTGCGTTATTACTAGATTAAGTCCGTGCGGACAAATGAAAGCTCATGTAAGTAAATAGAAGCTGAATTTTGAATTTTTAAAGATTAAATAGATATATTTATAAAATTTAAAATTATATTTTGTATTTAAATAATAATATTTATAAAAATTAAATATTTAAATTTAATAAATTAAAAATTAGGATGCTGATGATTAAAATTTTAAGTGGTGACAATTTTTTTTATGTAAATTGAAAGAATTAAATTATATATGCGATTTATATAATAAATTTAATTAATTATTAAATAAATAATTTTATCGAGATTTATTTTTATATATAATTAATTTAAGCTTTAGTTTAACCGCTCTTTCTATGGAGAATATTTATAAAAAAAAAATAATAATAATTAGAGGGTAAGTTTGCTGCTCCCTCCCTCGTTATCCAGTGAATATAAAACAAGCCAATTGAACAAAGACAGAGAAATTAAACATCCAATCATGGACCTTATCATTTCTTGCACCTTCTGCTCCTCTCTCCACCGCAAACCGGAGAATCTCCGGCGATTTTTATCTACTATTCCTACTACTCATCATTCTACTTCCGTTAAATGTCGCCTCAAAACGACATCGGAGCTCCAAATGCCGGTGGGAGTTACCGGAGGATCCGCTTATCATTCTCCGTCAATTCCCATCCATAAAGTCACTGTTCGTGACAGGCAACGAGGACTCGTTCACGAATTTCTTGTTCCTGAGGTACTTTTTTTTCTCCTCATTTCTTTTTCTCGGGAAAATGTAGTCATGTTGGAGAATTTTATATGTAAAACTCTAATTTAGAGCATAAATAATAGCAATTGAGTATCATGGATTGATAATGGAGCAGAGCAATAAATCAGGAATATGTATAATTGTTTTCCATTAAGTTTCAATATTCTCTAGCAATAACATATCTCTCTCTGGAATCAAGTATATTTTAATGAAAAAAAAAGAACGAAACGAAAGTTGAATTTTGGAATGACAATGATATTTCACCACATTGTTGGTCGTAGCTTGCATGAAGCTGCCAATAATTGTGAATGGAGTTAGTTTTGGATTGATTATTATCGTTGTTATTTGTTTCTGCTAATAATTCTGATTCGTTTCTATGGACTTATTTTTGTGGTTTATTCAAATGCAGGATCAATATATATTGCATACCGCTGAAGCACAGAACATTTCACTTCCATTTGCTTGCAGGCACGGTATTGTTCTCTAATTCACTCGTTTTGATGACCTTGATAAATCACCAATTTTTGTTGTTGTTGCATCCTGTTGATTA
Source organism: Cnidoscolus chayamansa (assembly GCA_948266635.1). Classification (NCBI taxonomy): domain Eukaryota; kingdom Viridiplantae; phylum Streptophyta; class Magnoliopsida; order Malpighiales; family Euphorbiaceae; genus Cnidoscolus; species Cnidoscolus chayamansa. Next base: position 12,603 of record CAOGCB010972691.1, on the reverse strand, counting down.
GGGCAAGTATTCTCACTTTAATAAGTAAAATATTGAATGAATTATGAATTCATTACAATGTTTTGCGATTAACATTATTTGTGTATTTTTGAGTTGCGGTGAGAACACCTTGAATTTCCCTTGTTTGAAGTCATTTATGAAGCCAATTATTAATGGTTGGTTCACTTGCGATGTCTGTTTGAGTTGGCATCTTTTTCTACCCTCAAGCACACTGTCGGACTAATTATTTTCCGTCTCAGTTATTGACTCTGCATAAAAGATTAATTTAGGGGATTAGAAGATATAAACTGTCACAACCTTTATTGTTTATTTTTCAAGGATAACACTACAAAAGTGATAAAATTTAAGGTTAAAGATTTAGATTTATCCCTAAGAGCAGAAAGTTAACAATCAAGTTTCATTTCCTGTGCTAGTAGTGACACATTCTCCAGTGAAATAATTAACCTTTTTTTCTTATCTTGTTAATTTAATTCGTTGTGCATGTTGCGTCAATCGGAATGCATTGATAACAAACAAGGTTCATGTGGTCTTAACATGAATTAGACCTGGAACATGCTTTGTGCATGAAATAAGGTGCCCATGCAAATTTCATTCACTTGAATGTCAATGTTGCCACTTCCTATGTTGTTACCAAAAAAAAAAAATACTTTTAGTTTTTCTGATAAGCCTTTTTAGAAATAATTTTTTGGGAATGTTAGAGAAAAAGGTCTTCTCATTGAACTCTTTAAAAAAAAAAAAAAATACTAGGCGTTACTGTTCACTGTTTGAAGTCGTCCTTGATGAGAAGCTCTGTTTTTGCAGGTTGTTGTACTAGCTGTGCTGTACGTGTAAAATCTGGACAAATCAGACAGCCAGAAGCACTAGGGATATCTGCAGAATTGAAATCAAAGGCATGACTTACCTCCTATTTTAGAATTTTACTGTTCAGACACATAAGAGCCTGATATCTGAAAGTTCTTTTTTTGTTGATGTTGAACTTTGTGTAGATTGTGTGGATCATGGCTAAAAATGGAATGTTCATTTATTTTGTATCTTGTTGATGTGTAGTCATCTCTCAATTGAACATGATACAGTTTTCTGATAGTACACACATAATATAACAAAGGAATTGAAAATTCTTTTCCTTTGCTTTCTTTTCACCCATATTTTAAAGCAAGGACAGAGAAGGGTAATTGATTCTATATGATGTTATATTTTGAAAATAAATAGCTTAAGGCATTTTTCTTCTCTGAGGACGCAGTTTATCTTTATTTTGCATGTGATATTGGTTTAACTGGCATTTAATATTCTTTCGTCATTATCATTCTGCTAAAGATGAAATAAGAATATGCAAAATGAAACGGATGGCATTATATTCTTGATGCTCCTCAATTGCATATGCTAAATGCCATGTTGATATAATTTAATAAGAGAGTGGCACAGCGTGAAGCTCACAAAAATGGCTTACACTCACACATGAGAGTGAAGATTGGGAGATTCTCTACCAGAAATTTTATATTAATCAAAAGCTGCCAAATACATGTAAATCTAGGAGGTTTATAGAGTTTTAATTCCCAAAACAGTATAAGAATAGACTCTACAAAAGAGGAAGTTAAAACACATTAAATACCTAACTAAAATATGAACAAACTAGTCCTAACTGGATAGGATTATAAAGTATTTCCTAAATACGATAAAAGGCATTAAAAACTAAATTAAAATTCAAAAGCTAAATAGGAAATCTAAATAAAATGCAAATGCTTAGGACTCACATCTGGAACAAAATAAGAGAATCTCTCTCCTGTGCAGGACATGCCCTAGGGCGTGTTGGAGGCAGACTGCAAATTCTACCCTGCACAGGCCCTGGAGTGTTTTGCTGGTCTGTTCCGGCCATTAAATTATGCCCTTCTCCCCTTTGAAGCCTTATCTCTCCCCATAGACTTATTATTGATTATTTTTGCCCACATCAGTGCGGATCTCTAAAATAATTTAAATTTATCTATTTCCTTGGCTTAACAAGAACACTAACTAAACTTTTAATGTTAAATCAATTAGGGTCAATTGTATGAATTGTTTTTCACCAATCAACTTCGTTTGAAATCAATTCTGCATCCAAAAATTTATAAGTTTTTTTATTTCTTGTTCGCTCTACGTTATTTTAAGCCGTCTCCCCTTTTCTCTTATTCCAACCACTAACTTATCACACTTTTTTGCTGGTGCATTCATTACTGTGGCCATCTTAATCGACCATCTGTCATTTTTTCAACAATGCGCGCTACATGTTCTCTCTAAGGAACGTGGCCATTCTTGATCTTCTCCATTATCTTAATACCAAAAATCCATTAAACATTAACATTTCTGTAACGCTCATCTAGTAGGTATGTTATATTTTAGATGTCCAACATTTACAATCACAAAACATGCCTAGCCTAAAAATGGTTCTAATAACTTAGGTTTCACTTTATCAGGGATCCTATGGTTGCATAGCCAATATTGAGTTTTTCTAAAGTTCTGACCTGAACTTTACATAATTATTTTAGGGAGAAAAAGAAACTCTTTGAAGTAGTTCTCTCTCTCTCTCTCTATCTTTTCTTTAAAAAAAAATTTTGGCCTTTTTTTTTTTTTGAAAAAAATAACCCAAAATATTTATCTTATTCTATAGACAATAATTTCCTAGTCAATGATATACTTTCGTCCAATTATTTTGGAATCTCTGGGAATTCATATTTATATATTTGATGCAGGGATATGCACTTCTTTGTGTAGGGTTTCCATCTTCTGATCTTGAAGTAGAAACTCAAGATGAGGATGAGGTAAAATTTAAAAGTTAACCTTATGCTGAGATTATATTATGTGACTGTAAATTTTTAGTAGATATATAAGAATATTATAGTGATTAATGTCATTTTAAAATAAATTATGGCATTTGAATGTACCTTCATATTTTGCTAAATGATCCACTCACAAGAAAGTAATTTCTTTTTTCCTGGAAAAAAAAATTAGTGGCAGTAGTATTGACTTATTAGATACTGGAATTTCCATTTGCTCACATGAATGATGGATCATGATGAAACTCTGGTGTGCCACAGGTGTATTGGCTTCAGTTCGGAAGATATTTTGCTCGAGGACCAATTGTAAGTTCTCTAACTATGCTGTTGGTTTTAATATCAGTAGAGAAAGGAAGAAGGATACTTCTTTTATACACACACACACATGAAGGAGAGACCTAGAAGGAAAAAAGGGGACTAGCAAATGCTTGATTACATTTTGTTTTGTCTTACCTTGGAGTTCTTCATGTAACAGGAAAGGGATGATTATGCACTGGAGTTGGCCATGGGTGATGAATAGCTATTTTCCACAATCAATGGAACCGAAGTGAGGATCTATCTAGTCTAGCATCCGGTTTGTCTTTTTTTTCCCATCCTTTACTCTTTTCTTCTATGTGATAAATTTATGATTATCACTCAGAGAGCGCTGTATGTTATAAATGATTTATCAGAAGATTAAGTGTTCCTATAAGATGTGCAGTACTGCAGTATCCTTCCATTGTGTAATATCTATGCATTAACGATGTTCATTACTAATAGGCACTTCTGTCTTCTACGTCCCAACATCAGCAAGAACAGAATATCTAGATATGTGGTTTGTTAGTTATTTTTCAATTTACACGCATTAGGTGTTTGATTTGAAATTTTTTATTTAGATCACTTCCATAATAAAGCATTAGTATCAGCTTTCCGTGTGATCTTCTGTTGAAATTCCAAGCAATTTATAAAGCAGTGCAACAGTTAAAAAAATATGACACATGATCATTTCCCATATGAGAAACATAAGCTATTACGGTACCCATGCTAGCCCATTTCGAACTTCCCATGAATCTCTTTCTAATCTTTCTGCATCTTGCATTTCATCTTGTAGTTGTATCATACTTATTCTTTCTTCCATACTTGTAACACGAGAGGACGACACGTTCATTATCTTCTGCAATTTATCAGTTATTGACAAAATCTATTCTTACACCAAGTAAGAGGTTCCTTGAGGGCAATTGTAGCAGGAAACCTGTAGTCAATAGTTAACAAAAACTTATATGTCCTTATCTTATTTTTGTTATTCCTATATATTTTACTTTCTGAACTTTCCAGGACTTTTCAGATATTTAGATGAGTTTATTTGTACTTCCCTTATGAGTTGCTCAGATAATGCGTAAACTTGTTTGATACCATTTCAATTATTTATACTGGTGAGAGAGATTAAGCCCATGTACGTGTCATGGATTGAAATGTAAAGTTAAAATTCTAGTGAGGATTAGAAGAAGATTTTTCGAGGTTAAAAGGAATAAACCTGGATGAGTTTAGGGTAAATTAATTACATAAAAAACCCCTTGAGGTTATCAATTGACTATTTCCTATTCTATTGTTTGCTAAAGACTGTAGTCTAATTCTTGATTCTAAGATTATATTTTTCTTTTTCATTACGTTTTAAGACAGACCGCACTTTGATTAATATCTAAAATTGTAAAATTTAATTTCATGAATTTTCATTTAATCACTCAAAAGTATTGTAATTTAGCAAACCTCTAGTGTTTTTTATTTATTTATTTATTTTTTAAAATGTAATCAACTTTTATTTTTCTAAAAGAATATTTAATTTTTATTTTAATTTAATAATTTCTATTCAATTTTAATTTCAATTCAAATGTAAATGAAAAAAAAATTCAAGTTGATTTTACGACATCATTTATTTATTTTTCAGTGTAAAAAAAGGATTCAGTATGAATTTATTTTTAAAAGAAAAAAAAATCTGAAAATTTTAGTTTGGAACCATTGGTTTTTTTTTTTTTTTTTTAAACAATTTGGAACCATCAGTTCAAACCAATACTCTTATTATCAGTTAAGCTTAAAAAAAAAAGAAAGGAACCGGAATTGGGTCCTATATTCTGGTTCTGGTACTGGTCTAAAGATTAGAAACATTGATTCGATAAGATCCCAAATCTAAACCGGGGCCAGTCTGGTGGATTGGACTGTGACCAGGTCTAATTTCAATTAATTCATTATTCAAGGCATTAAAAATAAAAAAAAAATATCAGTACTGTTCTTCCCGGGGAGTGAAAGAATGACTACAAAAGGTCAGCAATGCATCATCTTCGTAACAAAAGGTGATAAAGAACCCGCACCTACCAAAAAGTTGATGGGTCTCTACACTCCGGCTCGATAGGATTGTAGATGGTTAAATTACAATGACTCAGCGATAGTCAAGTGGAATGTCTTTAACTCGGTGTCCATAAGAAGCCCGACCACATAGATAAAACTCCTACACTGTGACTGTCGAAATTCGAACCTTAGACCTTATATCAATTCTGCCATTTGATTACACACTGAGTTAAACCCGTGCGGACAAACCCCACACCATCCTATTATTAAAAAAGTTGAGCAGTAGCTTTTTGAAATAAAGATAATTTGGATGGAAAGTGGAACCAACTTTATTAAAATTCTTGGCTTTTTTAATTTATTTTTGTTTCTTCAAAAATGTCCAATGAATTGTACAAATCCTGATGGTGAAGTTTTGTATTTGCAGTATGTTGATTCATTTTAATACACAACTTTATGTCATATATTTCTATCCGTAGGAACATGATGTGGTCATAATATTGTTGCATTCCAATGGTCATGGATTCGTGTCATTATACAACTTTATTATTATATGCTCCCAACTTTAATTCCATATTTTTATTTCTATTTCCTTTTTTTTCTTGTTTAGAATCATTTTGTTTATAAGAAAAGAATGTAATTGAACTTTTAATTTATTTCTTCCAAAATATTATCATAAAAGCTAAATTAATTTAATTTGAAAAAGTACAATAAGGTATTTATTTATCAGAATAAAAAAAAAAAGAAATCATGTAAAAATTAAAAAAATATATTTTAAATAATTGTGTAAATTTAGTTAATATATAACTTTTATCTTTTGATAGAAAAGGATCATTCGTCTCGTCTGTGAGATATCATATAAGAATATGCCTTTTCGGATGTCATATTCTATTCGTTATAGTTAACTGACTATGAAAATGACTTAGCTTGGCCTTAGCCTTGCGGCACTTTTTATTTTTATTTTTATCGAAAATAAAATAAAATTATACAATTAATAAATAACATCTTATTGTAGTTAATATATTAATTAATGAAGCAATTAAATTAATAATGGTCCAATTTATATCAAAATAAAATTAATTATAAGTTCATATGTATGTGAAAGCTCTTTTACCAAAATCACTTAATCAGTATACAGATTCTTGTTGAATTTATAAACATATTTTATTAAATGTTTGTATTTCAAATATTATTATAAATTATATGTATATTATTTTCATTTTTAAATATAAAGAAAAAAAAAGTTCAATTAATCTAAATAAAAAAAAAATTATCAAATAAATCAAGAATTCATTTTTTTTTGAATTTTTCTTATTATATAAAATGTTATATAACTTGCTATTGTCATCCACGAAATTCATCTGGTACAAATAACATTCAACTTCAAGCTATTGTTTCTTTCTTATTGGCAGATTCAGAACCATAAAGCAAATTCCAAGAAAGAGAAAAAACAAATGCAAGAAAGCATCTTAAATTAACTCTTTCTGCTGTACTTGAATCACATGCCAAAGTAAAGACAATGAAAATCTTATCCCAAACTGCATTCATAATCTGTAAGTCTCTTCATAGAACAATGATTCACATACGTTTAATATGCCAAAACTTTTTTATTCACCACAAAAGAAAAAAAAAACAAAAAGCATCACGCATAGTGGGGAAATGTAACTCTATACATGTGAATTGAGGTTGGTAATTAAGGCTGCTTCGCCGGACCGATGCAGTTTCCGGAGATACCGTATTAATATGCAAAACTGAAGTCTTGAATCTGTAATCGCTGAATTTGGCTTGTGATAATTAACTTCAGCTGTTGAACTTCTGTTCAGTAGTGCTTGTTGAGGCCTGCTACACAGGAAGGAAGGTTATAATTACTCCAATTGTTGCTATATATGTTTATCTTTTGGGGGTGGGGGGTTTAGCCAAGAAAATTAGAATGCAATAAACAGATTTCTGCAATCACTTTTACTGATATATTGGCAGGAAATTGTCAAGAACGTTATCAAGTTAAACTTGTAATGAACAGAACTCAACACAGAAACTTGGAAGGCCTAAAAGGGGTGAGAATAGGACAAAAGTTTGTATGACATGATCTATCTTTCCCACTCCTGGAAAGATAAGAAAAGAAAAACAGAATTGGGAGGTTGAAGTCATCTACTAAAAAATTCATTACAAATAATTGCTGTATGAACCCAATTCATGGAAATTTCAAAAGGTTATAGACATTTTAAGGAAATTTGGAGGCATTTTAGTCACGGCAACACAAGATAAGAGTGTATAGGGTTAAAAGATTGAAGGTGAAAGTATGTGTAATGTTGTTTTCTCAAGCTTGCTAGCCTAGGATGTCTGGTTTTAGACCTAAAGATATGATTCATATTTCAGTTGCCTTGAATAGAAGTTCAGGGGTTTTATAAGCTTAAACATCCATGATCATTATACATAACTAGATTTTAACAACTTTGAACTCCTAATTAAGGCTTCATCCTCATCCTCATCATCATCATTATCATCTAAAATCAGACACTTCAAGAGATTTGTGATGTAACTAGATGGAGATTCACTGAATCATTAACATTTGCTAAAGTAATAATATACTGACCCCAACTGATGTCACAAAATTGCAAACAGCACATTTCACCGATCGTGCCCCATATTGGTACATCAATAGCATCCTGCAGTTCCCACAATTGACATGTGCCACTTGATTCGCTGTCATAATATACATTTTGACCTTATTTAAAACTACAAGTAGTGCAATTTATCCAAAATTTGCAGGATAGATATTATACTAGGATGGTTGAAACTTGAATGTTCTTGTACTTATCTTTATGCCATCATAAATTCACTATCTTACATGCCTTATTTATTTTTCTTTTGGAAAAGTACCTTCTAAGGCTAGATTGATTGTGTGACAACAAGAACATTGCACACTAGTTGCTCCACGGATGTACATGAGTAAGGTGTGGCAGCCTCCACAAACCAACTGTGCCATTTCTGTCCCTGTTGAAAATAAACATTCAGAGTGATCATGCTTTGGCATTGATGTCTTTAGACAGCTCAATTTCCATATTCTTGTTTAAATTTTCAGGGATCTCGTTAATCGTTTAACAGTTCTGCTAATATGGTCATAGCACAAAGGTAAGAGCATCAACAGGAAAGGAAAGATTCTACATCATATGCTCAGGAAGGAGCCTGTTGGTTTCTCAATTAAAGATGTGTAAAGGAAAGAGGTTTTCATAAGCATACTTAGGAGTTTCTGATTCTAAAAAGCTTGGAATCAAATTAAGCTTGTGATTAATGAGATTTTCCACCATAAATAGATATTAAATATTCATACCTGGAGGTGGTACAGCTGTGACTGCATTGCACACAGCACAGCATACAGAGGTTGCTCCAACTGGGTAGAGTAAAAGATTTCGACATCCAGAACAAACGAGCTGGCTCTGTCCACCTGAGAACCAAGTGATAAGTTGAGGTTGTAAATTTGCATTATCAACTAACTAGTAGAACACAAAATGATATAATTCTTTGATGACAAGCCAAACGATTTAGAAACAACAGTGGATTGGACCCTGAACTTAGAATCTCAATACTAGCTAAATTTGAGGAACAAAATCAGAAATTACTACATAAGCAACATTACCATTCATTGTTATTTGCAGAATTTTTTCATTACCCAAATCGGGAAATACTTGGGGAAACTACTTTTTTAGCTTTTTTTGTAGAATCTATCTCATTTAGTACTTTCAGCAAACAAGTGTGGCTCCTTAGACAATATACTAAAACAAAACAGAAAAGAAACAATTCGCATGTTTCTTAAGGCTAAAATTAACCAGTGGAACACTGATTAAAATACCATTGGCTGGTTGTGTGTAAGGTGCTGGAGGCGTTGGATAAGGAGCAAGCGGAACCGGCATTGTAATGTCTCTAAAAGGCAACTTTTCTTATCTGAATTTCCTACAAGTTTACAGCCTCAAAAACACAGAACACAACCCTGTCTCCTGTTCTTTCCATGCCTGTAAGAGAGCAATAAACTACTTAAGAAAATATTCAGTTGGAAGGGGACTCCATAACACCAAAAAAAGCTGAAATCCGAACCATGCAATTACAAATACAAGAAGAGGCCTGTTTTGACAGATTTCTAACCAAACAAACACATTAAATAACAATTACCCAATTGAGAAAAACAAATTTACATGTGGAAATACTCAAGGTATCTTTTTCAATTTGCATTTTTCTCTATTTAGGGATAGAAAAAGAAAAGCTTGTAAGGTTGAAGACAAGCAATGACACAAAGCTGAACATTGAAGTGGGGCAAGCACGTACCTTCAACAGCTTGCAGATGAAGTTGAGAGAGAGAGAGAGAAAGAAAGAGAGAGGATATAAGTGGGCAATGGACAAAAATACTTGAGTTGGTGCACAGAAGTTAAAATTAAAATTAAAAAGAAAAGATTTTTACCATTTTTCCTTTCTGAGTACAAACTTCAAAACCCAAAAGTAAAGCTCTCATTTTTCTTTTCTTTTCTGATTCCTTACAGATAGATAGATAGATGTGGTGGTTAACTTCCATCTGTTGCTGCCATATCAATATCAATATCAACCTCCCCCACCTCTCTCTCTCTCTCTCTTCACTTTTTGGAGCAAACTATTGCATGCATGTGAGTGTTGCATCCAGCCCACAAAGCCCCTTTCCCACAGGAACCTGCACGGCTTACGTTGTGACACATCACATCCTCGACCAATCAGGGCTGTCTCTAAAATTTGATTATCCTAATATGCTATCCTTTGCTTTCTCAATTCTAATCAATGATTTCTAAGTAGAAAAAAAAAATTCATTTAATTTATTTCATATGAAATCATAAATTTTGAAATTAATTTTAATTTAAATTAAATTAAATAAAATTTTAATTTTTACATATATACGAATTATGATTTATTACACAAATTTAAATATCATGAAATAATAATTATTATATCACATCTTTCCAATCTACATACATACTGCCCTCATATTTATCTTATTACATTCAAACTTGCAAGATATTATTTTATTTAAAATCAATTTAATGAATAATTTATAAAAAAGAAATTATTTTTTTATAATATCTTATTTATTTATAAATATTACATTAATATTTAAATAATAAGTTTTATACCTTATGACTAAATATAAAATACATGTTAATTTTATATATATATATATATATATATATATATATTGGAAAAAGGTGACATGATTTGCTATCAGTGGAAGGCCCACGAGAAGGCCCAGATTTCAGGATGTGGAAATGGGAAGTGCGAAAGGGCCATTGACACGTGATGGCACGAACCTCCCTTTTTGATACTAAAGGAATCCTTTTCAATAAAATCCACACTTTTTATTGTTAAATGGCAACCTCACAACTACAAAACTAGCAACTTCTTTTTATACAATAACATAATAATTGCTCCATAATTTGATCGATAATTAAATTATATATAAAATTTATTATGTAACACTCTGAAAATATCTAATACGGTGATAAACTAGAGTGTGTATCTTAAATGTAAGATATATTATATGATAAACAAAATTTTGAATATGTGAAATTGTCTTTGTATAATATGATCAAACTAAGATAAAATGTTGACCAAATCTTAGCTAGAATCTATGTGAACCAAAACCCTAATATTCTAAACTAATATTGAAACATGTCTCAGTCATTTAAGAAAGAGTAGAAAGCATAATTTGGACATGGAGATAAATTCATGTCTTGGCTAGGAATGGGGGATAGTTATTAAGTAAAGGCTCGGCCATGAATCATGTTAGGTTGTGAATCTCGATTATGGGACATGAAATTATGTCTTGGTCATGGTGGTGTTGTGTAAGGGAAATATGTACCTTGGTCATGGACTTGGATTGGTGGTAAATCTTGGTCATGACTCGTGAATCTCATGCAAGGAGAGTGAGTAAGGAAACTTGTATGTCATGGTCATGAAACATGAGTCGTGTCTCGGTTTTGAAACATGGAAAAGAGATAGTTATGTCTTGATTTTAAATCAAGGCGAAAAAGAGAGGAAAAGATGGCTAAGTCTTGGTTAAGAGTGGTATGAGAGATAGCGATGATCATATTTGTAGTTCAACTTAAATCATGGCGAGAGAGAAGGAGAGATAGTCATGGTTCAGTCACAATTGGATGAGATAAAGAAAAGGTCAAATGACACAACTTGATAATGGAGTTTTGAAGGTGTGTGTATCACGGATATGATTGAATGTGGTGAGATAAGGAGGGAAATGGCACGTGAAAGGCTTGGTTATGGATGACAAAGAAGTGTATGTCTCGGTTTGGATAGGAGAGAAGGAGAGAAAGTGAGAAATAGAGATAAAGGTCCATATGTTTCTATCATGAAGGACTTGGGACAAAGGAAAAGTTGGTTAAGTGAGTTTTAATGAAATTAAAATGTGGACGCTTGACCTAAGCCATAAATTAAGAGGTGTCAACTCATCTTGGCTTTCCAACTATCGAAAAAGAAAGATTAGTGTTACCACTGTTTAATCTAAATGTACCACTTGTCTTAAGTGAGAAATTAAGTGATAGGAAGTGAAACAAAAATAGGCAACTCTCTTATCATTCTTCACTTTGGCGTGAAACAACTGTTTAAATTCATTCATGTTTTCTCTCAACTCTCAAAATCTAGAAATCGTCCCACCCCTATAGTAAAGATCGCATAAAAATCTAATTTTGAGATTAAAAGAAGTTTGAAGAGCTAAATTAAAACAAGAATCAGTGAGGAGGAGGAAGGAGTCACAGGTACAAAGCCTAATTCAAGAGGTTTGCCATGATACAAGGAGGAAAGAGAAAGGAAGAAGGAAAAAGGGAAAAGTTTAAAGCTTGGTAAAATAGGTTAGGTGCTAATTATGTTTGACATTATTCGAGGTTGGTATCAGATGCTTGATGATTTGCATCACATACCCGAGATTTGATAAAATTAGCTGGGAATTTGATTTTTGTTTGATGATTAAAGTTTTGGGTTCGATATTATTGTTCTTGATTGTTTCGTAAGTTGAATATGGTATTTATTAACTAGTTATAAAGGTAATAGGTTTGAAGTTGAAACTTGAGTTCATTGTTGTGTTATTTGTACATGAAAAATGTGAATATATGAGTTTTAGTAATATTTGATAGAAATTTGAGATTGAGGAAATGTTGTTTTGAGGTTGGTTTTAATTAGGGACTATATGCATGATTTCTAGTAAATTTGGGTGGACTTAACAATTAGAGCATAATTGAAGAATAGCTACTGTGACTTTGAATAATGGAACACGATGAATAAAAGTTATTGTGAAAACTAAAGAAACCATGATAAGATAAAATGAATAAGGAGATGGAATGCAGGAAAAATTATATGGAAAATAATGAAATTTTATAAATGAATTTGTGATGAACATATATGTTACAAATATTTTGTATTGTGAATAAATTGATGATTAATAAGATATGGC
>CAOGCB010971999.1:0-11027 GCA_948266635.1 Cnidoscolus chayamansa | reverse complement strand
TGTTTTTCTTGAAGAATGTGCCTTGGAGCTTCCACTACCACCAGGTTTTTGGGTTCCATCACTTCCTTTCTCTATCTTGATGCCTTCTTGTATTGCCACTATTACTTCCTGCATCTTTGGCCTGGAAATTGCATGTACTTCAACACATTGGATTGCAACTTCAGCAATTCTCCAGATTGATTCGATCTTTGCATTCCCTATTACAATAGGATCTGTTGCACAGATAAGTCATTCTTTGAGGAGAATAATTCTCTAGTAATTTAATTATGAAAAATAGTGTTTACATTTATACAGCTATGCTAACTAAGGAAATAATCACACACATTTATTCTAATAATTACAGCATATTTTCTTCCTGATTATGAGCCTTTAATTCCTGATTTCCTCAATAGGATCTACAATGCTTTCCACATCCCCTTTACGTATTAAGCCTCTTGCCTACAGATTAACACATCAGGTTGATCAACACTTCAATTTATGAACACGTTATAGTTTCTACCTTTTTCTGGGTTGGTTTGTTTTTCACTCCAACTTGAAACCTTGCCTTACAAGATAGATGTTTGATATTTTGAAAGCAATAAAAACTGCAAGAATTGCGTACCCAGTGAACAATGTTCATTTCAGCACCAAAATCTTCTGTTGAGACAGGTTTTTTTCCAGAGATCAGTTCCAGGAGAACAACCCCGAAACTGTAGACATCACTCTTTTCTGTCAACCGCTGATTTGCATAGTACCTGTTGAAGCACATACATGACGAGTTAAACAAAAACAGGAAGAGAATGTAATTCACTAAGCACACCTGACAAGTACAGCTTACTCAGGATCAAGGTAACCAACTGTCCCTCTTGCCACACTTGATATATGGGTTAGATCATCTTCAGCTTGCCTTGAAAGTCCAAAATCTGACACTTTTGCTCTCATATTGATGTCTAGAAGAATGTTGCTTGTTTTGACATCTCGGTGTATAATACTGGGGTTGCATCCACTATGCAAGTATACAAGGCCTACAAATATATGGAACTGTTTTATTCTGTAAACTTCAAAACTAAACAGTGCACAAACAAACGATGAGAAGTTTTATATTGAACCTTTTGCAGCATCTTCAGCAATTTTCAGTCTAATCAGCCAATCCAATCGTTTCTGGTTGACAGAACCTGCAATTAGATCTTGTCGTTGGTTTCAATTCAAAACATTGCTGTCAAAATCAAAACAGAGAAAGCAGGATGATGGCAGATGCGTAGACCATGTATGTGATCTCTCAATGTTCCATTGTGCATATATTCATAAACCAGAATTCTTTGGTTTCCTTCTTCACAGAATCCAATTAAAGGAATCAAGTTCCTGTGATGAATTCTAGACAAGAGAGCAACCTGCAAGTATGCTTCTATAGTTAACTAACATTGTAGTTCATGATATAAATTGCTATTACCAGGTTTCTTTTGATCATTTTGAGTGTGAAAGTTCAAATCTATATCTTATTTTCAACACATGGTTTTGCTGAATATGGCATTACCTCAGTCACAAACTGCTGTGTTAGCTGGCTAGATGAATCAGCCATTATCTTGACTGCCACTTCCTTCCCATCTTTCATTTGACCGTAGTAGACAGTCCCAAAACTTCCTTTTCCAATTTTCTTGGCAAAGCTATTGGTAGCTTCTTCAAGCTCAGAGAATGAAATATAGTAGGAAACACCTTCATCGACGAGATGCCAACCCCGAGCAATAGAATAAGCAGTTGAAGGTTTAATACTGGTTCGTAAAGAGGTACCTGTTGGACACAACTAAAATAAGGAAAATGCAGAAAAATCTGCAACGATAAGTTAAAAAAATTAAGCTATGCAACCGATGAGCTTTAACTTAGTAGTGTTGGAGGCATATCTAAGGCTGTGATTTCAAGTTTTGAGTCCAATAGGAGCCACATAAGCCAAAAAAAGGAAGTGAGTTGTGCATACCTTGGTTATTGCTCTTCTGATGTGAAGCCTTCTTCTGCAGATTACATAGGTATACTAAACTTCCTAGCAACAGAACTAACAGAACTGCAAGTATGCTAATTGAAGCTCTGAGTATCAACTTAAAATGCATCTTTTTAGCTGCCTCTTTATGTAGTCCAGGATTATTTTCATAGCTGCAAGATAAATTCTTCATAAATTCTCTGTGACAAACCATTATCTAAAGTAATTTATCGCACCATATTCCGTTATTCACATGCATAATCTCAAAAAATTCATGTTCAGTTCATTTCAGCTTTAATGAACATACTTAAAAATTACTTTCCCTGTCAACAGTGCTTGAGGTACTTTCCCACTAAAAGAGTTGTTCTGTATGTACCTGCCACAGAAGATATTCACAAGTACTGAATACCGTTCATTAAAGTACTCTGTAATCAAATATCAAGTGAAATGCGAACTGCCCTCTGTTGCATGTAATAATGTTTAAGGATTTTCCTGAGTGTTACTTACAATTCCCTTAAGGTTCGGAAACTACCCAAGTAGTTAGTTAATGAACCAGATAGTTTGTTGTTCTCTAGATGCCTGCATGTTTGTTAAATAAAAGCAGGAAATGGATTTGTCAGTTGCTTTCTAGGTCACTGCAAATCCACAGAAACATACACCACTGAGAGATGCACTTTCAGGGGAAATGTAAAGGAAAACTTACACAATTTTCAAATTAACAAGATGGCTTGTATCAGGTAGTTGCCCTGTGAGGAAGTTGCCATCCAACCACCTAAGAAAATGAAAGGGATTATGATAGGGATAAAATAACAAGAACCAGAGGTACTTTTTAGAACTTACAACTCTGTCAATTCCTCCATGTTGTTGATCTCAAATGGGATCTCCCCTTTCAAATTTTTTCCTGACAGTACACTGCTCAGCATGTCAATTCAATCCAATTCTGTAATATGCTACTGAATTTTTTAGAATTTAGCTTTGAACTTCTAATTAAGTAGCTTGATTATCCTTTTATAGCAGACTTTTCAGGGAACTATATTTCTTGAATAAATTGCAACAACTCTCAATATATATCCATCCTGCCAGCTGCCTACTGGCCTACAACTGGAGCAGGACCAGGTCTAACCACGTGGCTCAAAAGTTGATCCATAGTAATTCACTAAACCCAGATCTAGTCAGAAGTCCCTTTCTGATGCAGGATTTGGACTGTCACCCATAAATGAAACTTTTTGACCCAGACAAAATCATGTATCTTCATTGATATCAATGAACTACTTGAATAAATGCAACAAAATCAGCAGTCTTAGTTTTCTTACTAATATGACTAGTTAGAATTGTTAAATATACGAGGTTATTAATTAGAAGTTCTATAGTGTGAAATTGACCTGATCTTTCAGTCACTAAATGAGAAGAATTTACATTTTTGTGATTCTTGGTGGTGAAGTTGAGGAACAATTCACCCATTCCCACTGAACTGGGACACAAGGATCACCTCCTTCATTTGTCCAAGAACTTCCAGCAGACATGGAACGAAAGAAATCGAGAACAGCCACTGTCAATATTACATTTTAAAGCATAATTATTTCTATGAATGATATCAATCAAGCATATCCTGTCAAATAAGTAGATGATGCACTTACCATCTTGGCTTTCCGTCTTCGATTCAATCTTCAGGTATTTGCTAATCTCAATTGCATTTAGGAGGGGTCCTTGAGTAGAATCACGAGTCCTAACAAACGAAAATGACAGAACAAAATCTAGACTCACATTGATGTAGCTGGGTTCATAAAGTCTGTAGCTCCCATTGGCATTTTCTGCAATATTTACCACTGCATTGCTATAGTCAGACATGTCAGGATGCATTACCAATTTGAACTTTCGCGTCTCATTCGCTCCCAAGTCTTCAATCTCAGCAAAGTATGCATATGCTCTGGCATTTGCAGGGAAATCTTCCAGGTTCAATCTATAGCTGAGTACTTTTTTGCCAACAACAGCTGTTTGCATTACTTTGACAGGAGGGTATTCTCTTGTCTGAATATCTATATTCTTTGATGTATTGATTCTAACCGTGTCAGAGGCCACCCCTACAAGAAAATTTTGCCTTCTAACAAGATCTGAGTCCCAAATTCTATCATAAGGATCATCTGGGTACCTGAAAAGGACAATGTTATCTGCCCGTCTTCAGACTAATAATATCAAGTTGTAACCAACACATTCAATCGGCTTACCTTAAGGCATCTTCAGTTGGAGCACCAAAATTTACTCTAGCTGCTAATTTTAAGAAGAAATTATCCTCAAACTCAGTTGCATACAAAGAAAGGTTCAGAGGACGAAGCTCAACAGTGGATATGAAGGGAGAACCAATTGTAGCACAGCAAAGGCATACATCTATAGAACTTGTAGGAGCCCTGATGATCATTTCCTCAATATAAACTCTTGAAGCATCCAAAATTGTCACAGTAGACCACTTGGTTGCGTCCAAGTAGAGTTCAAACTTGGGGAATGAATCCTCATTTTCTAAGCTGCCATACTGAAATGTTGCTCGAACAATATACCTTCTTCTCTCTTTGGTGCTTAAAGTGTAACAGTACTTCTTGCTGTCTATAGGAAAGTCTCTGCGTCTCCGATACTGCACCCACTTTCCATCTGGGTTTTTTACTTCTACTGATTTTCCATGGTTCATTATTCCATTGTCTGAAATCCATGCTAACCCAGTTCTTGGATCAGTATAGTTACTTGTGCTTCCACAATCTATACTAATGAACTCTGCGGGTTGAATAGATCATAACATACATTATTAGAAATGTTAGTAACTCTCATCAGAATTTTAACGAATACAAGATATACACAGATCATTTAGTGGGTGACTTTTATTTTCTTGGAAGATAAATTTAGAGGCTGAATTCTTCATTATATTGATATGACCTCAAATTGAATAGAGAATTCTTCAAAGAACAGAATTATGGCAGATTCAGAAAGAACGTTTACATACCTGTAACTTGGCACAAGACAGAAGATACAAGGAAAAGAGAAAAAACCAGAAAATGAGAATATAAAGCCATTGAAGAACAGGAGCACAAACCAATCCCTTTAAAATTATTGCAGTCCAGTGATTATCGATAAAATCTTTACACTGTCAAGTTGAGCATTCAGCTCATCTTTTTCCAACCCCACTACTATATATATATATATTCCTCTTCTTTTTGGATTGATTGATGAGCTTTTAAAATGTTCATTCACAAGAAAGAAAAGAGATTTCATTGTTTGCTTTATTTCTTTTTAGAAAAAAGAGTAATGTGGCCCAACAAGCTGAACATCAAAATCTTCTTTAATGGAGATTTGTGACCAATTTGTCATTAGCTTTACAAGTATTAAATAATTTTCAAGAAAGGTATGTTGATTATGGTCCCCATTTGCATGCTAATCTATAAACTTGACAAATCTAAGACAAGAAAGTGAAGCATCCCCAAATCATGAAAACTGGATTTGCTCTCCAATCAACACATTGACCATTTCATGGATATTTATGTAGCCTACT
The DNA here is from genome assembly GCA_948266635.1 of Cnidoscolus chayamansa. Taxonomy (NCBI): domain Eukaryota; kingdom Viridiplantae; phylum Streptophyta; class Magnoliopsida; order Malpighiales; family Euphorbiaceae; genus Cnidoscolus; species Cnidoscolus chayamansa. The sequence goes on along the minus strand of CAOGCB010971999.1, from coordinate 5,541 downwards.
ATGGAATTGAGTACCATTAAAGTGCTTTTATGATTATTTCTTAAAATTCTCAATTTATTTTTTTTATTTTTAAATTTGATTTTTTTTATATTTTAATAATTTTTATATTTTAAAAAGGATAACATTCATGATTATCAACTTTACGAAAATTTCATTGTATTTTAAAAACTCGTTTTCTTTTAATATAAATTAAAAGAATATCTTTTTTAAAAATTTAAATTTCATGCATTATTTTATAGACCTCTTTATAAAACTATTCTTTTTCAAAATTGTATTTAGTACAATAGATTTGTATAATTAAGTAGTAAGATCAGAAATATTTATTAGTGTTTATCTGAATTAGATGTCCAAAAGAGGCCAACCTAACCTTGGTCCCAAACTCTTTTATCTCTTAGAGTGCTTTCATTATTGCCCATTGGACCCCACACTAGTTTGGGTCCATGGAATCCAAACCCTAATTAGAAGCCAGATTTGGGTTTGGCTTCATGGACAGTGGACCATTTTTTATTTTTTATTTTTAAAGTCTCATGTCAATTATGGATAATAATTTAGTAACTTATGCAAATGGGTTTTTCTTAATAATCTTGATTAGCTGCATATAGAGGAGTCTTTTTCTGAGTCATTAGTGCATCCTTTCACTTTTCTATCAATCATCACTCACTAAAGGACATATGGTTATTCACTGTACCTACAGCACTATATCATTTCTTGTCATAAAGTAAAAATAAATAAATAAATGTCATTGGGCCTCTTTTCTTGGTCCAACTTATTATATGCTTGACATTAATTAACCCTTAGATATATGCTTCTATAATTCATTAACCTTTGAATTTTTAATCAGTTATTTTAATTTTCAATAGCTGGACAACAAGATAATCTGATATTTTCTTCCCCAAAAGCTTACTCATTGGATAATCTAAACCCATATCTTAAATATAAAGTAACTGAACTCAGATGCATCCAATGGTCCAAGATGAATGCCAAAAGTTTTGGGTTGAAAAAAATTAAAAGTATATTTAGAGTAAAAAAAAACTCATTATTAAGCAGAAGGAAGAGAAGTCAAACATGGAATTATGGAAATAATTGGCAAACATCAGCAGTTCAGAGAAATGATGAAGGTAAGAAAGATAAGATGCATTAGACAGACAAGGTATCCCTTTCTTTTCTTCAAGTATGAGAGGTTTGAACACTAAGCAAGCCTGCACTTCTCTCTCATCTTTCTTCTCTTTTTTAAAGGTCCCCATCTAATCTTTTATCTTCCAACATTCCCTCAACACAACATAAACCACTCTCCTCAAAAAAGCTAACCCCTTTTCATCATTCTCTCTCTGTTCTCTTTTCCTTCTTTGAGTTTTGTCTCTTATTTTCTTATCAAGACTCAAAAGGAGAGAACATATGTGGCAAAAACAGCCCAATAAATCTTCCTCCTTCAGAGAATCTCTAAAAGTTCTTGAAGCTGATATACAACATGCCAATAACCTGTAAGTTTCGTTTTTTTATTCATTTTTTATTACTTATTTCTTTACATTTTGGCATAATATTCCCCTCAACTTAATCTCTGTGGAACTCATAACCATTTTGATATCTTATTTACTGATATGGGAGCAATTCTGTCCTTTCCTGGGTTTGTGTTCTTGGTCCGGTCTCATTTGTGGTAGGTGGGGCAGAGTTTGTGATCAACATTGTAGAATTGGTGAATTTTGAATTTGGAAAATTGTGGTAGTTATAAATTAAAATAATAGAAGATAAAAGTTGGTGAATTTGAAAAATGAATTAAGGTTTATGAATGCATAGCTGACTTTGGCATGTCCTTTGTTAGTGGATTTTTTTGTTAGAAATTCTATTATTGCAATTGGAATTAGCCATTATACTTCTAATTTTGGTTATTAAATGGGTTGTCATAAAGTTGCTTGCTTTGATACTTTTGTATAATTACTGGTAGTGTTCATCTCAATTGGGATGTTGTGGTGGGTTCTGCAGGGCGGCGGCTCTTCCGGGAGATTATGGTGGGGATCGTGTACATATGAGATTGTCATACAGCATCCTTGCACCTCTTATATTGTTTTTGGTTGAATGGATGGATTATAGTTGCACAGATGCCCTCCCTAATTATTTAGGCCTTATCCACATACTTGTGTACAAGGTAGTTGTGATCTTGTGCAGCTTATTATTACCTTTTTCTCTTATTTCTGAGGAGATTTTAGTAATCTGTTTACTATTGAATTGCAGTTTTAGGCTCCTTTTTTCCCTTTTAAACACTGAAAAGAAGCTTTTTATACTTTATCCAGGTTTATGTTGATGGCATGCCAACTTTATCCTCTAAAGAAAGGAAGGCCACATTAAGGGAATTTTATGGTCTGCTCCTCATGGACTTGCTAACACATGCTGGGCAAAGTTTATTCTTTTTTTTTTTTTCGTTTTTAATATTTTTGACATTTGAATGCATTTGATTGAAATATTCTTGCAGCTATTATATACCCTTCTCTTAGGCTGCTTGAGGGAGAGTTTATTGAATTGGAGGACAACTCTAGGCGAAGCGGAGGAACTGAAGTTTTGAGCAGAAATAGAGTGGAAGAGAAGAGAAAGCAATCTGATAATGAATTTGAGAGAGAGTATGAATGTGGGATTTGCATGGAAGATAGTGCAAAGATGGTATTGCCCAACTGTGGGCATTCCTTGTGCATCAGCTGCTTCCGTGACTGGTACCTTCCATTCCCTTTTCTGCCATTTAATTTTTGTACATTTCTTTTATATTAGCATTTCAGCGAACACTGGCTGATGATATGCATTTCCATCATAATATGCTTCCATTTTTACAGGATTTCGAGATCTCAATCCTGCCCTTTTTGTCGTGGCAGCCTTAAGAGAGTGAACTCTAGTGATTTATGGGTTGTCATAAGTAATGGTGATATAATTGACACACTGACACTTGCAAGAGAGAACCTGAGGCGTTTCTACCTTTACATTGAGCAACTGCCTCTTTTAATGCCTGAGACTCGTGCTATTGTGTCCGATTACATGATCTGACATGAAGAATAAAAACTGTGGTAACCATAGCTATGACCAGCTGCATATTGTATATTATGGTCAGGAAAACTTTGATCAATCCACTACAGATGGTTGAGAAGATACTTCAGGTTAGCTGTATATAATTAACTAACCAATGGTTACATTTGGATGAAATGCAAACCAGTTGATAAGCAGGTGACCTTGGAAGTTCATGAAGTTGCAACAAATTAAGCAAAAGATTAAGCACCTACAAGTATGTGGCAAGGATAGATATACGTAGATATAATAGGAAAAAAAAAAAAGGTATGCTTGGCATTCAACTCAGCTTTTTGGAACCTGAGTGTTGGAATGAAAGTAGCTAGAAATTTGCTTGTGTATTTTGGATGCTGCTTCCTCAGATGCTGTATGAAAATGTTATGAATCAAATCTATTTTTCTTTTTTATATTATGACATAACACGAAACTCTTTCTACATATATATGTTTTTTTCCTTTCCTTTTGACATATCTTAGGTAGTTGATATTCTAAGCAGGCGACTAATCGAAACTCGAGACGATAGTTTCCAGAATAGCAGGTGAGAATACACTTGAGAACGGACATGTACAAGATACTTTTCCATTCTTTTTTTGGGAAATAAGAGAAGTAGTGTTCTATAAGTTGCAATAACCTCCTATTTTAACTGTTGCTGTGACTAAAAATCTTAGTGGAATTTCAAGAGGATGTATTTTGCTAATCTAAAAAAGGATTTCTTATGTGGTCAGGACTCCTATTTTGGTATTAAAAGTTAAGGGCACTATAGGAGAGGTTCTTTGATTTTAGCTTGTGGATGAAGAAAAGGCATAGAGTTTTTAAGGAAGAGATTCTTGTCCATTGTTGAGAAGCTAATGTCACTGTTGAGAACACAATCTTCAATGCCATATGGTAAATAGACTCTATGCCTAGAGGAGAATAAGATGGATAAACTAATCTATTTACTATGATTGTACTATTTTGTTTACTTTGGTATATTGTGAATGAAAGCGGTATCACTGGGTGTAATTGTGTTGATGTGTTGAGAGAGAGCTTCGAGCTTATTTATGGATTCACATGGATTACTCATACTGGAAACTGATAATACCCATAGATGTAGCCTTAATGATAGGGGGAACTACTCAGGTATCAATGTTGTTTTGTGATTTTAACATTTCTTCTGTCGTGATGAGATATTTGTCGTATCGAATACTGTGCTCGCAATATCATACCAGGTGATTAAAAATGAATGATGAATTTATTATCAGGATTATGCATATATACTTCTGTGCATATGAAGATTTGTTATGTGCTTACCTTGCAATGGAGATTAAATGATTAATAATCTCCTTATCTGCAAGCAAAAGACTATGCTTTGGTGTTAATCTTGGGGGTTTAACTTCATTGGAGTTGGATTTGTTAAATTTCACTTCACTGTATCTTGAAGGATAGAATCCTCTAGGTGTAATGAGTTATATGACTTCATTCTGTGCATGATAAGTACTTGAGAAAAAGAAAGCACAGAGGTCCACAGAAACAGCAGAAAATGAAAGGCAAGATTCAGCAGAAGAAAGAATCATGATGTGATTGGGAAAAACCTCAAGTACTTGAGATATTTTTATGAATTTTGCTTTTGCTTGAAAGCAAGTGCAGCAGTTAGAGAATTTATTTTATTAGTTTTGAATTTGGTTTGATATGGAAAGAGAGAGAAATGTAGCTATATACTGAACATACAACAACAACAAACCTTAGTCGCAAACAAGTTTGGGGTCGGCTATATGGATCCTCTAACAAATGAGGTTACAATCAATATCAACAATCACACGCCTTAGACTCCTTCCATTACGCTGATTTTTTGCCTCCATTCAGATCTATTACTAACTAAATCTGCATCAATATTTAAGGCTCGTAAGTCTCTGGCTATTACTTTTTTCCAAACTGTCCTAGGTCTACCTCGACCTCTCTTAGCTCCATCAACCATCAAGTTCTCACACTTGCGAACCGCCGCATGGGGAGGTCTCCGTAAAACATGCCCAAACCATTTAAGTTTTCCTTCTCTCACCTTATCACCAACCTCTGCTACCTGTACTTTATGCCGAATATGCTCATTCTTAAATATATATAATCACTTACTAAACGAGTGTTGGATGAGTGGTTCGGTAAAAAAGTTCAAGGTTAGAATCTCATGTATGGAGCAAATATTCACCGGAAGCACTTTACTTCTTAATAAGTGGAATTGATGCGAACAAGACAAAAAAATCTAGTCACCTAACTGCAAGAAAAAGACTAATTCTTATGATAATATAGGATTGTTTTAACATGACAGTAGCTTTTAAGAATAGGAACTACAATACCTTAAAGAATAATATACAAAAACTACAAGAGGCTTTTGCCTTTTCAGGACAAAATCTTTGTGCCAGAAACTCATAAAGAAAAGATGGGACCAAAACAAGAGGTGGGTAAAAGCCAAAAACTGAAAATAAAAAGAAAGAGAAGAAAAAAAGCTACTGTTTTTTTTTTTTT